>CM060114.1:42260903-42310650 GCA_030522415.1 Channallabes apus
ACTGTCAGTGTGGGTGGCACTTAAATCATGAGAAACAAGATAAACAGAAATACATTATTAATAAAATATTAAGTAACATATGCCTTTGTGTATGCTGATTAAAAATTAAAAACATACTATTGTACAACTACATTTTTTTTTTATCGAGATACATTTCAAGACTCAAAAGTGCCATGATATTATCCTTTTAATATTATTAATATTATTATTATTATTATTATTATTATTATTATGCGAGATGTACAGAAAGTGATGCAAAAGTTGGCATAACATTTTTATTACCCGACATCAAATTCTAATGTTGGTAGAGTAAATGATCCTCTGTACAAAGGTTCGACTCAACATGGTCTCCATCAGGAGCCGCGTACGCGCACCATCGCAGAACCCAACTCTTGAATTCAACGACTACTTTAAAATCTTTATATATTTTTTTTATATATATATACGTATTGCCGATGTGTGTTAACACGAAGGCTTCAGACAATCACACTGTGTATTTGGGTTTTTGGATACGTGAGGTAGAACAAATTTCACCACCACTGGAATGTGGGAATGACGTCGCAAAAATGTAGAACTATCAAAATAAGCATTTTATTAACTGTTTTATTTCCTTGGTCATAGAAACAAAAAAAAACAAACATAAAAACACCTGATCATGTGTACAGTATATGTGCTATTTCTTTGACCCTTTTTTTTTTTGCTCAGTCATGTTGAAATTAAATTCAATTGCTAACCAGGGACTATCTGAACATTCACATTCCATACAAACTTAAATAATTCTTTCGATTGTGTAAAGCTGTTTTGAGACAATGTCAATTGTTAAAAGCGCTATACAAATAAAATTTAATTGAATTCAATTAAATAAAATGAAGTTCATCATGTTGCCTATTTTGTGTTGAAAAAAAAGTACGTCACTCTGTACTGCACAATCCTGAGATCTATACAGTATATGTTTATAAATAATGGCTATATGTTTATAAATAATGTCTATAATCCTCTGAGCTTTAAACTATAGAAGAGGAAACCAGCATTAATGACAAACTACGCAGCGGGAGACCATCAGCTGTGACAAATCAACCAATCAATGATCATCGTTTTCCTAAATCAGAGGACTTATTTAGTCCTCAGTATCTCAGCGTGTTTTTGCCTGCATGCTTGAGCAGAAGACCTGAAGACACCTTGTGCCTGCCACGATGGTTACCTTCGTACCTATTGCTTTAATAAAGTTGTTTAAATCATTCAGATATTAAAGAGAAGGGGGGAGAGAGAGAGCAGCGACAATACCAGAGGTATTAACACCACAATTGGAACTAATGAGGATGAATAACACACATACACGCGACTCGGCACCATGAGACCGCACTCCCTCCACTCACACACACACCTATAAACCTCACGGAGAGTTCTGCAGGTGCAGGAGCTCAGTCAGACTATGGATCAGTTATTCAACAAAACAACACAGCAAACTTTCAAAAATTATTTCAATTAAAGTCACATGATGAATTAATCTTGGCCCTAATTAAAAACATATTCCAGATGTGGACATGAAGGTAACACACAGCCTTCACCTCAGTAACAGTGGGGCTTAGTGATTAGCACCGTCACTTCACACCTTCAGGGTCGAGGTTCGATTCCCACCTCAGTGTCTCTGTGTGTGTGTGTGTGGAGTTTGCATGCTCTCCATGTGCTTGGTGGGTTTCCGCCGGATACTTCAGTTTCCTCTACAGTCCAAAGACATGCACATTAGGAGGCTAATTGGTGTTCCCAAATTGGCTGTATTGTACGAGTGATAATTTAATAAGCTACAGATTTTACAGACTTTATTTGGACACGTGTTCATTAGTGTTAGGGATCGAACCAGCGACCTTGTAATCAGTAACTCACAGCCTTATCACACTGAGCCACCCCTAACCCCGCCTCGTGCCCCCCCTAAGCCTCCTGGGATAGGCTCCAGGCCCCCTGCGGGCGGCCCTGTATACAGGGTGCGTGAGTCAACCTCTTCATGTCATTATCATATACAAACTAATCATGACAGATCAATGAATGTGATACTAAGCAGTCCGTGACGTCACTGGGCGACTTTCTCATGCGTGGCTTCAGCTACTTTTCCCTGAAGGTGTGACGTCATAAGAGAGCGAGAGTAACGCCCACCCCGTGCTTGCGGTGGGTGACGCTGGAACAACACGGCGTGATTAAGGTTCGTCTCTTCTCCCCGCGGTGTTTATAAGAAGCCGCGCGGCTGCAGTAGCGCTGGGTCGCGGTCACGCACGCACACGCACGGGAGCGCGAACGCGCACGCACAGGCCAAACTTGGCCACGCTCGCGCAGTCGTATGTGTGTGTGTCACTCAAACGTAAAGCGCGTGAAGGCGACACGGCGGCCGCGTGCTGCGCGTGCTCCACGCAGGCTGGTGTGTGTGTGTGTGTGTGTGAGAGACTCCCACTCTGTCCCCGCGCGCGCTGTGTGTGTGTGTGTGTGTGTGTGTGTGTGGAGCAGGAGGAGGACACGCAGCTGCTGGCGTAATCTGAGTTATAAAAAAAAATATTTTTATGTACGTAGTCAATAACAAGTGCAGAACAACATACACGTCCGGCGGCGGCGGCGGTGTCGCAGCACCTCAGTGTCCGGGGCGGAGCGGCGGCGGCGGCGGTCCGTCCGCCGCGCTGGGGGAGACACAGCACCAGGCACAGCTCACCGCGTCCGGACTCCGGAGTTGGCGAACCAGCGTCGCCATTGCTCTTCCTTCTTGTTGCTCGCTCTCCCCCCACCCCCCTCCTCCTCCTCCTCTCAACACACACACACACAGCCGAGCCAGAGCGGCGAAGGCGTGACGTCACTCTCGGCAATGTTCGGCTCTGCTCTCAGTATTACATCATCATAACAAACAGTCCTGCTAACTAATGTGTCGTAAGTGTCGGTTTCAGCAAGCAGGTTGACTGAACGAACAGATACTCACATGGCTGGGAAAAGTTTGTGCACCCTCACACCCAGAAAGTTCCTTGCAATAGAATTCATACCCAATTCTTACCCAACTTTTCCACATTTTCTCATGTTACAGCCACAAACTCAAATTTGTTTTATTGGGATTTTATGTGAAGCAGAAGGAAAATGATGAATGGTTCATTCACTCTGATAGCCCTATCTACAGTATAATCCAGTGCAATTGGTCCAGCTGCCCTCAGAAGTCTGCTAATCAGTGCCCTGTGTGTAAGTTAGGTTCGTTAACGAGGTTTGCCCGAGGAACACACCAGACAGGTCAGGGATAAAGATGTGCAGAAGTTTAAAGCTGGGTTAGGTTATAAACAAAAATCTCCCAAGCTTTGAACATTGCACAGAGCTCTCTTCAATCCATCATCTGAAAATGGAAAGACTACAGCACAACTGCAAACCCACCAAGACATGGCCGTCCACCTAAACTGACAGGAGAGCCTTAATCAGAGAAGCAGCCAAGAGGCCCATGGTAACTCTGGAGGAGCTGCAGAGATCCACAGCTCAGGAGGCAGAATCTGTCCACAGGACAACTATTACTCGTGCACTCCATAAACCTGGCCTTTATGGAAGTGTGGCAAGAAGAAAGCCATAGTTGAAAGAAAGATGAGAACAAAATTGATATTTTGGCTTAAATGCAAAACACTATGTGTGACGGAAAACTAACCCTGTGCATGGTGGTGGCAGCATCATGTTGTAGGGATGCGTTTCTTCAGCAGGGACAGCGAAGCTGGTCGGAGTTGATGGGAGGATGGAGCCATATACAGGGAACAGGACACAGGACAGGGCAATCGTAGAAGAAAACCTGTGCAAAAGACTTAAGACTGGGTCTAACTTCCAGCAGGACAATTACACACTTTTCTAATTAGGTGATTTCTGAAGGCAATTGGTTCAACTGGATTTTAGTTACGGCTACACTTTTTTCAAAAATGATTTTAATTTGTAGAAAAATTTGAAAACCATTTATAACTTCACAATTATGTGACACTTTGTGTTGGTCACATAAAATCCCAATAAAATACAATTTATGTTTGTGGTTGTAATGTAACAAAATGTGGAAAAGTACAAGGGGTATAAATACTTTTGCAAGTCAATGTATCCTGTACAACCCTGCAAGAATCCAGGAGCTTATCCTAGGGAACGACGCAGGGTACAAGACCTGGACAATCCAATTCTCACACCTACAGGAGAACATACAGAAGAACTCCACACACAGGCACAAGGACACAACCAGCTAACCAACAGTCCACCATGCTGCCCTGCTTCAGTTACAGGCTCATTATACTGACACCCAGTGGACAAATGTAGTGTAGCAAATAAATCCTAACATCAAACAGTGGAGTTAATATGGACATCGAGTGTAAAAACAAACATTGTGCAAAGGAAATGTTTGTGCACATAACTGCCATCTCTGAATCTTTGAGAATTTAATAAACAACAAAATAACCCCTTGATTACATTCTTCTTTTTTTTTAATTAACAACATGAATATGAATAAAAAGCCATTGTTTGAAATTTTTGAACAGAATTTGTAAACTTTAAGGATTCAACACACAAATCAATGATTATAACATACTGTACAGTAACACATTAAAGAAAATGCTGTGATGTATTGGCACCCTGTCCTGGGTGTACCCCCCGCCCCCGAATACAGGATAAAGCAGTATAGACGGTGAGTGATTGAGTGAGTGAGTAAAGAAAAATTAATTAAAGAGAGAAAGAAAAAGGTGAGAGAGAGAAAAAAGACATGACAACAGCACTAGGATTTATGAGATAGTTTGAGGTCATTCATCAGCCTGAACATGGTGTTGGTGCTAAAAAGTGTCACACCTACTTGAAAAAGTGAATTTTCAAATAGGTTCATATAACACCATTTTTCATAATACTTAATGCTTCTTATCTCTCGATCCATGCTTCAATCCATTTATATTTTAATCAGATAAAAAGAAAAATCATTCATAATACATTTTCATGCCCTTTTATGTTTTAGTGTCTGTAACTTTTAAAAATTCAAATCTCTCAATGATCTTAACTGTCATTCTGATGAAACTCGGCCAATTTAGATTTCACATGAACAGACATAAACCTGAAAAGTGTATTATTCTAAAATGCAAAATTGTTAAGATATTGCAACATGAATTTGCCAGGGTTACTGACACTACCCCTAAAGCAATTTAAACAACCATTATTACAGGTCATATGCTTCTAGAAGGTTAGTTAATTTACTACTACTACTTATTACTGTCTTATTGGACAGTAAGAGATGGATTTGTGCAGGTTGGCGAGGCAGAGAGATAGAGATGTGAAGGATGTGCAGCAGGTTAGAGTGATTAAAGATAGAGATAGAAATGTACTGACAGGTGAGAGTGATAAGAAGATGGAAGGAGTACTTTGAGGAGTTGATGAATGAGGAAAACGAAAGAGAACCTAGCTTCCACTACTCTTTCCCACAGCTTCACTTTATGGTTCATCAGCTTTATTCCTCTGCAGCTGCCACAGCTCTGCACATCCTCCACAGGTATGTCATCATCAGGACCAACTGCCTTCCCACTCTTCATCCTTTTCAATGCCCTCCTCACCTCACTCTTACTGATTTTTGCTACTTCCTGCTCCACAACAGTCACATCTTCTACTGTTTGAGCAATAAGGTTTTATGCCTAGAAAGTGTACATACAGTAGGATGCAGTATTTGCTTTGACGATGCTGGTGGAGAAGTACAGAGAAGGTAATAAAGAGTTGCATTGTGTCTTTGTAGATTTAGAGAAAGCGTACGACAGGGTGCCGAGAGAGGAGCTGTGGTGTTGTATGAGGAAGTCTGGAGTGGCAGAGAAGTATGTTAGAGTGGTGCAGGACATGTATGAGAGTTGTAAGACAGTGGTGAGATGTGCTATAGGTGTGACAGAAGACTTCAAGGTGGATGTGAGTCTGCATCAAGGATCGGCTCTAAGCCCCTTTTTGTTTGCTCTAGTGATGGACAGGATGACAGATGAAGTTAGACAGAAGTCTCCATGGACTATGATGTTTGCAGATGACATTGTGCTTTGTAGCGAGAGCAGGGAACAGGTGGAAGAAAATTTGGAGAGGTGGAGGTACAGAAAGCAGAGGAATGAAGGTTAGCCGCAGCAAGACGGAATACATGTGTGTGAATGAGAGGGACCCAAGAGGAACAGTGAGGATACAGGGAGCAGAGGTAAAGAAGGTGCAGGACTTTAAGTACAACGGTCCAGAGCAACGGAGAGTGTGGAAAGGAGGTGAAGAGGCAGGTTGGAATGGGTGGAGAAAAGTGTTGGGTGTGTTGTGCGATAAAGGAGTATCAGCGAGAATGAAAGGAAAGGTGTACAGGACAGTGGTGAGACCAGCGATTCTCTACAGCTTAGAGGTAGCAGAGCTGAAGATGTTGAGGTTCATCAGAGGGACAACCCATGTGAGATGTTTTGGAGATAAAGTCAGAGAGGCCAGATTGAGGTGGTTTGGACATGTTCAGAGGAGAGAGTGTGAATATATCAGTAGAAGGATGCTGAGGTTGGTTAGAAGGAGGCAGATGGCTCTGGCACCTCCTGACAGGGGACAAGCAAATGAAACAGTGAAATGCTTCTAGACGCTTACACCAATTGTAGTATCAATACTCATAAAGGAAAATGTATAATTTGCATTTTAAGTGATTGTTGTTTGAAAAAAAGACATTATAACACTGAAAAATGGCCATTTTGGGGCAAATATAAAATCATCTATCCAAATGTTAGCAACTTGAAATTTGTAGGGTCACTTCCATGTTGCATAAACTTCAGAAGTAGCTCCTTTGGCCACATACATTTTCTGTATTATATTATAAAATAAACATAAAATGAGCATCATTACTGTGTTGTGGCCGTATGTAAGCCAAAAGTTTGTTGTGTGCATTTTTCTTCATCATGTGTTTAAAAAATAATATACGATGCAAATGTGAAATGAAGCAAAAAATGTTTGATTTTCCTGAATCTTGATTCATGAACAAAAAAAACAAAAAAAAAATCACCAATATAATAATATAATAATGGATGTCACACCAGTGAATGTGAACTCCATGTGAATGAGCCTTTACTGTAACTGGTGTCACACGTACCATCACTCCCGGCTGCACCCAGACCTCCTAGTGTGTCCAAATACTTTTAGCCATAAATAAAATAATAATAAAATATGAAATAGTAATCATAAATAAATTATAATTATACTACACACTGCTGCTATTTAGCTGATTTAGATGACACGAGTTTGCAGTAAATAAGCTTTATTCTGTCTATTTTATATATTGTATACGCCGGATACACCACAATCTGCTGCTTAAGCTCTTTCGCTGGAATATCGGTGCTTTCTCTTCAACAGAACTGTTTTGTTTGTTCCCGAGATGAATGCCAGTCAGTGAGGTCACAGGGTAAGAGGGCAAACAAAAGGTGTTTTATCTCCACATGTGCCCAGATCTCTCCGGTGAGGGAATGAGCTTTCTCACTCAGGACTGCAACATGAGGTCAAAATACAGAACAACCCAGTTACTCCGATTCAATCTCAGTTTTATTCATTAAATATAGAAGATATCGCAACATAAATGTATTAAATATATAATAATCTTCGTAACCATTCACAGATATATACGCAGTCAGGAAAAGCAAAATGTTCTACATGATTTCTTCAAATAAAATAAAGTCAGATGATTCGGGGCATCATGTGATATCGTTAGTGCTGTTTTCACTCCTCACTTACTGAAAATCAGCTTAAACTGGGTGTAATGGGCTTAACTGGTATATATAGGAGCGATAGATGTAGACTGGAAGAACATATTCTACATGAAGAAATCAGAATTATCTATTTAAAAAAAAGCTAAAAAAAAAAAAAAAGTGCCAGTGAAATAAAAAATACTAAGAAAGACTAAGAAAATGTGTACTGAGATTATACAGTATGTACGCAGGAACGGAGAACGTGGATCATGACGTGACTACATATCTGAACAACAACAGAAAATGCTGAGACTAATGACGCTGAGTCCTCATTCACTTCCGAAATCAAAGAGTCCATGGAGTCGGGGGGTCGATGAGGTCATGTGCTTGCCTGGGAGACGCCTCTAGATAGGGCCGGGGCCGCGTCCACGCGCTGCTTCCTGCTGAGAGCGGCCCTTCTGAGAATGCCAACAGGTCTCCTTATAGACAAACCAGGCGTTAAAACTCCAGATGATCAGGTTCAGGAAGCCGAGCACCTGCAGAAAAATGTGGGGAAAAAACATGAAGAAAAAATCTAACAACTAAATATAAACTTTTTTGTTGTATCAGTCAAAACGCAGTATTGGTGCTGATTTTATATTTTATAATACAGAAAATGTGTGTGCGCCAAAGAGGCTACTTGTGAAGGTTATGCAGCATGGAAGTGACCGATCTCGCCACTTTGGTGCTAACATCAGCCACTTTGGAGAGATTTTATACCTGCATCAAAAATGGTATACTGTTTATAATTATAATCATTTAAAATTAAAATTATTCATATTTCTATAGATAGTATTGATACTAAAGTTGGTTTAAGCTTCTAGAAGCATATGACCGGTAAAAACTGTTGTTTTTTGGTAAAAGCTTAAAAGCAAAAGAAAATCTGTAGTGTCCCATGTCAAATTTATACTGCAATATCTTAACAATTTAGCATTTTAGAATAATACACTTTTTCAGGTTTATTTATTTCATCTGAAATATAATTAAAATCACTGAAAGATTGAAATTTTAAAAAGTTACGTACACTTAATAAAAAGGCATGAAATTTACCCAATGTGTTTCTTTTATCTGATAAAAATATAAATGTGTACAAATATTTCCAAAAAATTAAGCATGGATTGCGTGATAAGAATCATTATGTATTATGACAATTGGTGATATATGATCCTATCTGAACATGAATTTAATTAGTTTTTCACCTACTGTAGGTGAGACACTTTTGACCACCAACACCATGTACAGTATATATGCGGAATGGATATTCAATTCAATTCAATTCAATTTTATTTATATAGCGCTTTTAACAATGGTCATCGTCTCAAAGCAGCTTCACAAAAATTAAAGAAATTTAACAAACAAAAAAAAAAAAAAATTATATATTATATATAGAATAATTATATATAAAATAATAAATAAATAAATAAAATTATAATAGAAAATAAATAAATAAAAACAAATAATAATAATAATTATAGAAAAGAAAATAATTGGAAGTGTGGATGTGTGAGAAAAATGTGCAGATAATAATGAGACGAATGAATGAAATTATATGGATATACTCTATACTGTATATAAAAGAAGACATGCTGTACGGTACATGCTCACCACTGATATATCCAGCGAGCGCATGCTGGCAGATTCAGTGATGGCACATGTGATGTTGTTCCTCATGCATAAGGTGATGCCCTCTGCCCCTGTGGAATACTTGACCTTCTGCAGCCCCCGAGCCCAGGCCGAAGAGCACACCAGCCAGAGGACGGCAAACGCAGAGGTCACCAGGAAATCCTACAAATCACAGAGACAGAAAAACTAACAACCTCCTCCTTGCCGTGTCCCTCTCTGGGTGTCTCCAGCTACAGTTAGTGTGTGTCAGTGCCTGGAGATTAGACAAATGAGAACAAGACAGAACTCGCTGGCTAACTTATTAATACAAAGAAATCACATTCTGCAGGACTGAGTATCTTACGCCTTGTTTATGCTAAGTTGGACTTCTTTTCTGAGACTGGTTTCAGGTCCTGCACTGGATGAAATGTAAAGATATCATTGAAAGACCAACGTACAGACAAAACCTTGTTCTTTTATTGATTTAGATAATAAGTCCGACACTCACAAACGCTGGGCCGAAGTTGGAGTCGCGGTAGACGTGCATGTATCCCAGATAAACCAACAGCGCTATCATGCAGTAGAGGAACGCCAGGACGCCCACCGCGACGAAAAACTCCACAGAGGACGAAGCGTCCCCTACCAGGTGTGTTGCAGACACAGTACGGTTACACACGGTGTGATTGTCTTTAACCAGCAGCACGTGGTTTAGCCTGTGTGTCAAACAGAGCGGAGACACGGGTCAACATCTGGCAACATCACTGAGGTTCTGCTAGGATGCGTGTGGACCATAAAGAGGACGGTGATGGGACACGGACACGTTTACGTGTAAATCTGATAAAACACAGCAAATGCTATACGAAAATATTTCCAAATGAAAGCTGAAATCTTTTCTGTCCGACTGAAACCTACCTGAACGGGTATGAGAATGTGGCACTAACTGTCTCGTCTGTTCCATTGGCACAAAACAGGGAAATCCCGATCCGTCCACTGAAACTGCTGCAGCACCCGAAAGCAAACACGGCGGTGAACTGGATATAAACACACACAGATCGAGTGTAAGAGCCGTCAATGCTGAACACACTGAAAATATACATTCTTCCACATACAGTAGCTCCTACACATTATATACATACTGTACATGTACACGTACACAGGACTGCATGAGAGCAGATACCATTACAGCATGACATAAAAACAAACAATACACACGACGGTGCACGGCTTGATCTAGACCAAGACAAACTGGGCAAACCAATATCAGGGAACATTATAAGCTACATCTCACAAGTAGCGCAGGTACGTCTGTGGTGAAGGCTTTGGATTACATTGGACTGGAAGGTCATGAGATCAAATCCCATCACTGCTGCAAAGATATTTTTCCTTTATGGCCAAAACATGGTGTTGTGTTAGAAAGTGTCTCGTGTTGGTGAAAAGGGAATTTTCAGAATTTTCAGATTTTCAGGATCGTATAACACAGGTTCATAAAACTTTTCATTTTCATTTTGTAAATAAGCATACACATTTATATTTTTCAGATAAAAAAGAAGAAGAATTTACTTTTTTAAATTAAAATCTTTCAAACTGTCATTTAGGTAAGTAATTAAATATTAATTATTAACAGTAATTATTGGTCAGAAAATTGCAAAAAGCTATTTCAACTATAAACTATAGTTTTCTATGTTTTATGGACATAAGGTGCGTGTCTAATCTGGCGCATTTAAACAAAACCACCCCACACGGAAAGAACCTATATAAACATATATGTTTCAATATAGGTTTTGATATAGGTTTTTAATTTATGTGACATATATAAAATTGCCCGTTTTCCTATATTATATGCACATATATACGTGCATATATATACCTACTGTATATAGGTACATGTATGCACGTATATATGTACACATATATGTCCACATTTCTAAAATCTAGGTAAACATAGGTGTCACAGTCGAACCAGGCTCGGAACCAAACCCAACACAGCGCCCCCGGTCACCCGAGTACTAATCACAACCACCTGACTCAAATCACCAGGAGCATAAAAGCCACACACCATCCCACAGTCTACGTCCGGGCTCGTTTACGGAGTGTGGACCCTACACGCGACGGGCAAGTCAAGTTCTTTGTTTAAACGATCCAGGTTACTTACCATTCTCTCTATTTCCAGAAGCATTTCCAGTCACCGCTCCCGAGTGGAAAAACTCCGTGTGTCCGCGGTTTGGACCGCCGCCGGATCCCTCCAGGACTCCAGGTCATAGATCCAGTATATCTCTCTCTCTCTCTCCTCAGAAATCCCGAAGGAAGGTGTTCCGTGGCAACAGCGCTCCCCCCGCTAGCGGACTCGCTAACCTAGCCCCCGGCTAAAGGGCCGACACCACCCCTGGTCATATCTCTGCCTGACTTTCAATAAACGAATCATTGTTTATACTTTAACCTGTGTGTGAGGTCTGTCACTGTTACAGCAGCCCGGACCTTAAGAACAGGATGAGCGCACAGGAATCGCTACAGGAGTTGGTGAGCTTGCTACGGCAAGCTGTGCTAACCACCGCGCCTTCGACGCCGGCCCCCGCAGCCACTTCCTCGCCGCCGCCGGTCTCCAGCCCCATGGCGCGACCAGCGCCCTTCTCTGGAGCGGAGGGGAACTGCAAGGGATTTCTGCTGCAATGCTCACTCACGTTTGCGCTCCAGCCCTCCCTTTATCCCACAGATAAGTCCAAAATTGCTTATATAATTTCGTTGTTGTCCGGACAGGCGCTACAGTGGGCGGAGGTAATCTGGTCTCATGGTGGCCTTCTAACGGAATCCTTTGAACGGTTCCAGGACCACTTCAAGGAGGTTTTTGAAAGGGCAGACGCCGCAGTGTCAGCTGGAGAACAGTTATACCGCCTGACTCAAGGTAACCTCTCCATACAAGAATACTCCATACTATTTCGCACCTTGGCAGCTACCAGCGGGTGGAATGAACAGGCATTGCTCACCACCTATCGTCAGGGGCTCGAACCAAACTTGCGCCTCATGCTGGCTACCTACGATGATGACGAAGGACTAGAAAACCTCATTCAGCTCTCTATCCGTTGCTCAGTGCGACTCGCTTCCTGTCAGGCCCAATCGGGCGACCACGTCACGCCGGTGGCCGGAATGTCCCGAACGCCCAGAGTCCCAGAACCCCGGGACGAGCCGATGCTCCTCGACAAAGGACGACTGTCCACGGCCGAACGGACTAGACGTCTGAACCAGGGGCTCTGCATCTACTGCGGGAACTCGGGGCACTTCCGCCGGGAATGCCCTATCCGTCCACCACAACACCTGGTGAGTTCGATTTCAACTCCCATCCAAAACTTACAACCACTGTCCACGAGTGTGACTCTTACTTCCCGCTGTACCTCTCTGTCTGTAGCAGCACTCCTCGATTCAGGGGCGGCCGGTAACTTCATCTCCGGGGACTTATGCAGACACCTCCAGCTCAAGACCACCCCAACCGAGAAGCGCTACCAGCTCCAGTCCATAACCGGAAGGCCACTTTCTCCCAGGCCAGTCCACCTACTGGCGGGACCCGTCACACTACAAGTAGGCCTGCTACACCAGGAACAGATCCATCTATTGGTGTTGGAGAATGCAACCTCTGATGTCGTGCTCGGTCGGCCTTGGCTAATCCAGCACGATCCCATCCTGTCATGGAAGACGGGCGAAGTGCTCCGATGGAGCCGACAATGCACAACCACATGTTTCCCAAATTTACCAAAGAAATGTCACTCCTTACCTCTGCACGCCACGTCCATCGAAAGCCCCACAGCGTTACAGTCCGCGCACATTCCCCCACAGTATAGAGAATTCGCGGACATCTTCTGTCCCCACAGGGCAACCCAATTACCACCTCACCGACCGTGGGACTGTGCCATCGACCTGATCCCCGGCGAACCCCTTCCTCGCGGGCACGTCTACCCCTTATCGCGACCTGAACAGGAGGCCATGGAGAGTTATATCACGGAAGCGACACAACAGGGGTACATCCGACCTTCTACATCCCCTGCAGCCTCTAGTTTCTTCTTCGTGGCCAAGCGCGGAGGTGGATTGCGCCCCTGCATTGACTTCCGAACCCTAAATAGAGCTACGGTCAAGTTTAGATATCCTCTGCCATTAGTACCTGCCGCGCTCGAATGCCTGCGAAAAGCCAAGATCTTCACCAAACTGGACCTTCGTAGTGCGTACAATCTGGTGAGGATCAGAAAGGGAGACGAATGGAAAACCGCCTTTGTAACCCCCACCGGCCACTACGAGTACCGCGTAATGCCCTACGGTCTGGCCAATGCCCCGGCGGTGTTCCAAAACTTCATGCATGAAGTACTTCGCGAATTCCTGTATAGATTTGTCATTGTCTACATCGACGACATCTTAATCTTTTCCCAATCAGAACAGCAACATCACTATCACGTCACCCAAGTATTTCAACGCCTCAGAGTTTCAGTTATTCCTCAAGGCCGAAAAGTGCTCCTTCCACCAAACCACCGTACTGTTCCTGGGTTACATCATTAACCAACAAGGGATAAAGATGGATCACGGCGATCACCACCTGGCCCCAACCAACCACGGTCAAGCAACTACAGAGGTTTCTAGGCTTTTCCAACTTCTATAGAAGGTTCATTAGGAGCTACAGCATTCTCGCAGCCCCTCTCACGTCACTCCTTCGAGGCAAACCCAGGACCTTGAAATGGACCACCGAGGCTGACAAGGCCTTCCAGGAGTTGAAGGACCGGTTCATTTCAGCACCCATTCTCACTCACCCAAACCCCGATTTACCGTTCCTGGTGGAAGTTGACGCCTCAACCACGGGAGTCGGAGCCATTCTGTCCCAACAACAGGGAGAAACACCAGGTTATCATCCATGCGCCTACTTCTCCCGAAAGTTCACTCCAGCTGAAGCCAACTACGACATAGACGACCGAGAACTGCTCGCCATCAAGATGGCCCTGGAAACCTGGAGACATTGGCTAGAGGGAGCCGCCCAACCTTTTCAGGTACTCACCGATCATAAGAACCTGCAATATCTCAAAGAAGCAAAATGGTTAAACCCAAGGCAAGCAAGGTGGGCTATGTTCTTCACACGCTTCAATTTTAAAATCTCTTACCGACCGGGAACGAAGAACCTCAAGGCCGATGCTCTGTCCCGTATACATACTCTCGACGAATCCACTGAAGAACCAGAGGGAATACTCCCAGAGCGCATGTTCGCCAACCCCATTCAGTGGGAATCACCTCCGTTCCTTTCTGAACCTCCGCCAGCTTCTCCACCCGAATGTCCACCACAATGCCGATTTGTCTCCGAACCCGATCGAGAACCCCTCATGCATTCTGTGCACATCTCTCCAGGTACGGGCCACCCAGGAGCGGAACGCACTCTAGAGATCCTGCGCGAGCGTTTCTGGTGGCCCCTCATGAGTCAAGACGTAAGTCGATATGTCCAAGGGTGTCCAGAGTGTGCAATGGCCAGAACCCCTCGACACCTACCGGCAGGGAAGCTCACTCCACTTCCAATTCCCCAAAGACCCTGGTCCCATCTGGGAATCGACTTCCTCACTGATCTGCCCGAATCAGAGGGAAAGACCTGCGTTCTGGTAGTAGTGGATAGATTCTCCAAGGGGTGTTGGCTTCTCCCTCTAAGGTCCCTACCATCGGCCATGACCACAGCAGAACTCCTATTTAACCAGGTATTTCGAAATTACGGCATCCCAGAGGACATCGTGTCAGACCGAGGGCCTCAGTTTATCTCCAGGGTATGGAGAGCGTTCTTCCGACTCTTGGGAGTATCAGTCAGTCTATCCTCCGGGTACCATCCGCAGACCAGCGGACAGACAGAGAGGAAGATACAGGAGATTGGGCGCTTCCTCCGGACCTTTTGCCATGGACATCAAGACAACTGGCACCAGTTCCTGGGTTGGGCCGAATATGCCCAAAACTCCCTTCGACAAGTAGCTACCGGCCTTACCCCGTTCAAATGTATCTTAGGATATCAACCTCCGTTGTTCCCTTGGAGTGCAGACCGATCAGACCTCCCTGCAGTAGATTACTGGTTTAGGGAGAGTGAGAATGTTTGGGGGGAGGCCCATCACCACTTACAGAGAGCAGTAAGACGTTTTACTGCAAACGCCGACAGACGCAGATCCGTGGCTCCAATGTACCAACCAGGCGACAAGGTATGGCTCTCCACGAGGGACATGCGTCTTCGACTCCCATGCAGAAAGCTCAGCCCCAGGTACATCGGTCCATATGAGGTAGTAGAGAGACTGAACCCGGTGACATACAGACTGCACTTACCACCACATTTAAGAATACATCCCACTTTCCATGTATCTCTACTAAAACCATACCGAACTCCTGTTGTTTCTTCCCCAGAGCCTGGTCCTGAAGAAACACCCCCTCCGCTGCTCATCGTCGACGAAGGGAACATCTACCAAGTCAGTGAAATCTTGAGCTCCAGACGCCGAGGCGGTCAACTTGAGTATCTGGTGGATTGGGAAGGATATGGACCAGAGGAAAGATCATGGGTACCCCGCGAAGATGTTCTAGACCCCACATTGTTGGAAGAGTTCCACAACTCACACCCCAATCAACCAGCACCCCGAGGACGGGGCAGACCACCAAAGCGGCGAAGAGGTCAACCCTCAGGAGAGGGTCGTGGAGGGGGGGGTAATGTCACAGTCGAACCAGGCTCGGAACCAAACCCAACACAGCGCCCCCGGTCACCCGAGTACTAATCACAACCACCTGACTCAAATCACCAGGAGCATAAAAGCCACACACCATCCCACAGTCTACGTCCGGGCTCGTTTACGGAGTGTGGACCCTACACGCGACGGGCAAGTCAAGTTCTTTGTTTAAACGATCCAGGTTACTTACCATTCTCTCTATTTCCAGAAGCATTTCCAGTCACCGCTCCCGAGTGGAAAAACTCCGTGTGTCCGCGGTTTGGACCGCCGCCGGATCCCTCCAGGACTCCAGGTCATAGATCCAGTATATCTCTCTCTCTCTCCTCAGAAATCCCGAAGGAAGGTGTTCCGTGGCAACAGCGCTCCCCCCGCTAGCGGACTCGCTAACCTAGCCCCCGGCTAAAGGGCCGACACCACCCCTGGTCATATCTCTGCCTGACTTTCAATAAACGAATCATTGTTTATACTTTAACCTGTGTGTGAGGTCTGTCACTGTTACAATAGGTGCATATATGCACACATATAAACATGCATACGTACATGGATGCATGTTTATATGTGTGCATATATGCACCTATATGTTTACCTAGATATTAGTAAAATTACAAAAATCCATATGCTAGACAACAAAGAAAAGCCCAAAATGTAGAAATTAATTATTTTTATTTTCTTAAGAACAATCACATAGCATAAACAAAAACATAGCACAAGAACAAACAGGAAGAAAAAAAAAATTTTGTGGATCTTCTCAGCTCCATGAGCTTTGAATTGATAGATGTGCCTATGTGCCCTCGGGTGGCTGCCGGCCACTTCTTCAATGTTGCATCTAGAGAAGACACAAATAATGAGACAGTATAATAATAATAATAATAAATGATTATTTATTAAAACTTCAGACGACAACAATTAGTGCCACGAGGTTATTTGCAACACTATATGTTCTACAAAATAGAGGACTACACACCCTACAGCGCAATATAATGTGGCTTTAGAAGAGGAAAGGTAGGATTAAGAAGTGAGCAAGTGATGAATTAGTATTATAGGTCCCAAGCAGATACAGTAACAATAATGGGTGCCCTACCTTATGCAGTCTCCATTGATGGCTAATAAACATTGATACAAGTAGGCTATGGTAAAAGTGGTGAACTTATAATGTTTTTTTCCCTTCTCAACGCATTATGCATTTACTCACCAATAATGGCTACCTTTTTAATTTGGTCCAGTCTCCAAGTCGAAGGTGCCCAGCAGCAGATTCCGTACCATGGCAGTAGCAGAGGTGGCAAGGCGGGCTGCTCTCCACGCTTCTGCCTGGCAAAACACCCCAGAGCCCTTTATAACTTCAATCTGAAAAATAATTTCACATCACAATATTAATTTATTGGCAACTTTTAGAAACTTTTCATGTTTCATACTGATTCTTATGTTTATCTTCCCAATAGTTAATAGGATTTTATGTATAAATGCAGATTAATGATAAAGATACATGCAGGGTAAAACTGCAACAGGAACAGTAGACAATGAGACAATGACCATTGTTAAAAGCGCTATATAAATAAAATTGAATTGAAATTGAACAGTACAAAATAAAAACTGAAAAAAGACGGACATTCAGAGTAAAATAGTGCAAGATAAAAAAAAACTGTACAAAACATACATGGAGGGTAAGCATTGGTGGGAGCAATGTCCAAGCAGTGTAGAGAAATATTTCTGTACGACTTCATTGTTTTGTGCTGTGTAGTATAGTATTGTAATAGCTGATCAGAGTGATCAACTCCCCATGTGCTGGTTGTACGCAGTCACAGGACATGGAAATGTCCTACATAAGGCAGTATTTTAGCCACCTGGAACTAGCTTGTTTGTGCTAAATAACATTACCGATAACAGTGTTATAAGCTAACCAAAATGGAGCCAAATACACATTAGCAACCATAATCTAAAGCTATCCAAAACAAGGTGAATATAAACATCTGTAAACTCCATAAGGCATTAGCTTAGCCAACGGGAAATATCATGTTTGTGCTACATGAGGCAGCATGTTAGCATGCTTTACCTAAACTATATAAATGGCATTGAAAGCCAATGTGTCACACAAGCTGACAAGAGCTAGCTGTAGTGAGGAAAATATTTACTAATATTAGTTTAATATTATCAGAATAAGAGTTATATAAGACTTAATAACTTACCCAGTGTAGCATGGGTCTATTCTCTGTTCAAAATGCTCCTGTTCGGCGTCGGAGTCACACAGTCTTTTTCTGAGGTAAATGTAAACTCCTCCCACTTTCCAGAACATTCTGAAGAGTTTCCTCGGATGTGTAAGCGCGTGCCATCTTCCAAAACGTGCAGAAAACTCACTGAATCTGAGTGTTTTCAAGCCTGTCTCTCTGTGTGTGTGTGTTGATCATGCCGGTGTCCGGGGGCGTGGCCTAGTATGTAAATTACCCGGACTGATTTCCGTGTGATTGGCGTGTGGGCGTGTCCTGCCTCGGGTCATTAGCATATAAGTGCGACAGAAATTCTGTGCCTCTCCTTAGTTTCATATGGATTACATAAACTGAGAATATTTGTTTTCAATGCGACTTGCATCGTTTAAAAGTAGACACTTTAAGATATATAGATATATTTCTCATTTCTCATTTCAGTTAACTTTAGTGACTTTAGTTTCCAGAGGTGGAAAGAGTAATAAAATTTTGTACTCAAGTACAAGTACTGTTACTTCAGTGAAATTTTACTTAAGTACAAGTAAAGTTACCATTATAAAAATCTACTCAAGTAAAAGTAAAAAGTAACTCATTAAAAAATTTACTCAGAGTAAAAGTTACCGAGTTACTTTTTTATTTGTATTGTTTTTAACAGCGGGGGTGGGGTGAGGCATTCTAGCGTAGTTCAAAAAAGATGAGCAGATGTAAATCTCAAACTAGTTGTTTTTAACTGAAGGAACACCTTTGCATAATAAAGCTGTTGTCTTTCTTGTGCTTGAAAATCAAAGTGGTCACTTAAATATGGTGTTACGTCCCAGTCTAGGGCCATAGAGCAAAAGACTGGTTCAGGGTTCTATTTATAATATATATAACTGTATGGAAATGGTGGCATATGGCAGAGATAACTAGATCCAATCATTAACTGATGAAGTAATGAGGTTTGTACACACACACACACACACACACACACACACACACACACACACACACACACACACACACCAGGAGGAGGATCAGATTCAGGATGGACCCAGGCCAAAATAATAAACAAAATGGTATTTATATTAGTAGCTAGATTACCTGCAAAAAAACAAAAAAAAACAACACACACACACACACAAACAAAAATACAGGTACCTTCCCGGACTCCCTAAACCAAAAACAGTGAAATTATCTACAAATATATACAAAGACCAACCAAACCAAAGGGACAAAGCAATAATCAAAGTCAATTGGAGGCAAAAAAGTCAAACCAGAATACACCACCAAATATCAAAACGCCAAAATCACAACCTCTTTCCTCTTTCCCGCGTCTCTCTCCGGTTTATATATGGTCGCGCTAGTCGATGACGTCACTCTCAGGGCGGAAGCGACCGTGTGGAAGGTCAGGTAGATGCCGATGTCAGAAAACCTGGAGTGGAGTCTGGAGCGGCGCACGACCAGGACATGATACACACACGCGGCGCAACGGAGCATTTATACAAAGCACAATATTTTTATTATTTTAACATTTTCATTCATTTATTTTTTACTCAGTAGCGAATATGATTTAAAATGTAGCGAATTACAATACTTCAAACAAAACGAACTTAAGTAAAAGTAAAATTACAGATTTTTAAAACTACTTTAAAAAGTAGAAATACACAAAAAAGCTACTCAATTACAGTAATGCAAGTAAATGTCATTCGTTACTTTCCACCTCTGCGTGTTTCAAAAAGATTTTCACGGAGACTGAGGTTTCATATATGTGCATATCTCCTCATATACTGTATGTGGGTAATTAGGATACCAATTTCATGTGTATTTGTACACATGAATTGTATTTGTATTTCATACGTTTTTTGCATTTTTTAAAAGTTAGTTCTTAGTTATTGCCTTGATAATAGAAAATATGAGCTAGGCATCATGTATAACAGTTGTCAAAGTGAGATATGAGCTAAAATGACCAGATCCTGCCATAGGAGACATATCTTGTATGTACATACTGTATAGGTACATATAGGGCTTATATGTGGATATAAAGAAGCAATACAGGAGACCTATATGGCCTGTATATTCACATATACAGTGGTGTGAAAAACTATTTGCCCCCCTCCTGATTTCTTATTCTTTTGCATGTTTGTCACACAAAATGTTTCTGATCATCAAACACATTTAACTATTAGTCAAAGATAACAGAAGTAAACACAAAATGCAGTTTTTAAATGAGGGGTTTTATTATTTAGGGAGAAAAGAAATCCAAACCTACATGGCCCTGTGTGAAAAAGTAATTGCCCCCTGAACCTAATAACTGGTTGGGCCACCCTTAGCAGCAATAACTGCAATCAAGCGTTTGCGATAACTTGCAACGAGTCTTTTACAGCGCTCTGGAGGAATTTTGACCCACTCATCTTTGCAGAATTGTTGTAATTCAGCTTTATTTGAGGGTTTTCTAGCATGAACCGCCTTTTTAAGGTCATGCCACAACATCTCAATAGGATTCAGGTCAGGACTTTGACTAGGCCACTCCAAAGTCTTCATTTTGTTTTTCTTCAGCCATTCAGAGGTGGATTTGCTGGTGTGTTTTGGGTCATTGTCCTGCTGCAGCACCCAAGATCGCTTCAGCTTGAGTTGACGAACAGATGGCCGGACATTCTCCTTCAGGATTTTTTGGTAGACAGTAGAATTCATGGTTCCATCTATCACAGCAAGCCTTCCAGGTCCTGAAGCAGCAAAACAACCCCAGACCATCACACTACCACCACCATATTTTACTGTTGGTATGATGTTCTTTTTCTGAAATGCTGTGTTACTTTTACGCCAGATGTAACGGGACACGCACCTTCCAAAAAGTTCAACTTTTGTCTCGTTGGTCCACAAGGTATTTTCCCAAAAGTCTTGGCAATCATTGAGATGTTTTTTAGCAAAATTGAGACGAGCCTTAATGTTCTTTTTGCTTAAAAGTGTTTTTGCGCCTTGGAAATCTGCCATGCAGGCCGTTTTTGCCCAGTCTCTTTCTTATGGTGGAGTCGTGAACACTGACCTTAATTGAGGCAAGTGAGGCCTGCAGTTCTTTAGATGTTGTCCTGGGGTCTTTTGTGGCCTCTCGGATGAGTCGTCTCTGCGCTCTTGGGGTAATTTTGGTCAGCCGGCCACTCCTGGGAAGGTTCACCACTGTTCCATGTTTTTGCCATTTGTGGATAATGGCTCTCACTGTGGTTCGCTGGAGTCCCAAAGCTTTAGAAATGGCTTTATAACCTTTACCAGACTGATAGATCTCAATTACTTTTGTTCTCATTTGTTCCTGAATTTCTTTGGATCTTGGCATGATGTCTAGCTTTTGAGGTGCTTTTGGTCTACTTCTCTGTGTCAGGTAGCTCCTATTTAAGTGATTTCTTGATTGAAACAGGTGTGGCAGTAATCAGGCCTGGGGGTGACTACAGAAATTGAACTCAGGTGTGATAAACCACAGTTAAGTTATTTTTTAACAAGGGGGGCAATCACTTTTTCACACAGGGCCATGTAGATTTGGAGTTTTTTTTCTCCCTTAATAACGTAAACCTTCATTTAAAAACTGCATTTTGTGTTCAATTATGTTATCTTTGACTAATAGTTAACGGTTTTTGATGAGCAGAAACATTTAAGTGTGACAAACATGCAAAAGAATAAGAAATCAGCAAGGGGGCAAATAGTTTTTCACACCACTGTATATATTATCATATATATGCATATATACTGCATATAGGTTTCATATATGCGCATAAATCCTCATATAGGTTCTTTCCATGTGGGACTGTTATAATTTGGGGGGGAAATCCTTCATTTTGCACAGAATGCTTTAATTTAAGCAAAGTTTTTTTTACAGGTCATATACTTCTATAAGCTTACTCAAATTTTAGTATCAATAATCCTAAACAAATATTAATAATTCCCATTTTAAACGATTATTGTTTGAAGCGAGACAGGATAACGCTAGAAAATGGCCGTTTTGGGGTGACAAGTTAACGACTGGTCACGTCCATGTTGCATAAACTTCAGAAGTAGCTTCTTTCACCACACATTTTACACTCCTGATCTTCCCACTCTACATAGGGTACAACATATGTTGCACCAATAGCCTGCCCCCCCCCCCCCCCGCACTCCCCCCTCATGGTTTGGGGGCCGTGTGACTGAGGCATCTGTAAATAGTTTGCAGTGGTGTAACGATGGAGAAACTCATAAAGTTATGCAGAAATATGGCATAAAAAAGCAGCTGATACTGAATACAGAAAGTGACCAACAAAAGTAACTAATCTGATGTGAACTGATTTACTGTAGCGTGTGTTAGTACTCTCAGAGCGAGGGTTTAAGGTTTGATCTGGGACACCACCCCAAATTATTTACAGCTCCTGGAGAGAGAGAGAGAGAGAGAGAGAGAGAGAGAGAGAGAGAGGCTTCCTACCCCATGCAGAGGATATTGCTCTTACATATTTTGTACCTTATGTGCACACACACACACACACACACACACACACACACACACACACACTTCTTCAGAACTATGTATGAGCTACCAGTGATGGGATTTGAATTCATCAAAAAAAAAAAAAGCAACATAATGCTCAGTATGGTTAAATGGTCATTGACTTTCATTTAAGCCTGAGGTTTAGAATTAAGATCAGCTCTTGTTCTGCTCTAATTTTATAAAGTGCTCGAGCTAACACAGTCACATCTGGTTTGACTTTATCACGGCAAATCTATACAGTAGGAAAGCTCATGATAAAGAGTCGTGCTGCAGATCACACATCCGTTTCCCCACTCAGCAGCGTTTGGGTTAAACATCTGGACTAGCGATTAGATCCGGTTTGCTGAATCACCCACCAGTTCCTCCGCAGACTTTTGCCTGCCAGATGTTCTGCTTCTTTATAAGCGATGTGTGCTGATTCAGCAACTTTGTGATTCACGATGAACTTTTTTTTTTTTACTTAAAAACAAAAAACAGTGAAAGCCTGAGGTGTGTGTGTGTGTGTGTGTGTGTGTGTGTGTGTGTGTGTGTGTGTGTGTGTGTGTGTGTGTGTGTGGAGACCTCCTGTAAATTAGATCAGCAGTTAGTTATCTAGCAAAAGTCTCCAGAAACAAAAACAGGAGGGTCATGCACTGAGGAATGTGTGTGTGTGTGTGTGTGTGTGTGTGTGTGTGTGTGTGTGTGTGTGTGTGTGTGTGTGTGTGTGTGTGTGTGTGTGTGTGCTGCTTGTAAAAGCGACGCTGCTGCTATTCCTGCAGAGAACAATGGGTGGATGAGAAAGAAAATGTATTATCAGAAGGAAAGAACAAAATATGTGTATATATTTCTAAAGATTTCTAAAAATCAGGATGAACTGTGCGCAGTGGCGACCAAAAGCACTCCTGCGTAAAAGGAGACAAAACAAGCAGCAGGATATTGTAAAGAAAAAACTCCATTAAACCTCCTAATATCTGTCTCTCTGTGTCTCCCAGGCCTTGAGGACTCACTCCAGTGCGGCGGAGGAGAGCTCTACAACACCAGTATCACCAGTTAGACCAGTGCGCCATGCAGCTGCGCTGCGCAACTCACCCACTCCAGCAGCTTGATGAAGCCCAGCGGCTCTTTAACAGGGCTCAGGTTTAACCGAAATCCAGTCTGCATCCTCGCACACAACCTCAATCCAAGCAGAGAAGAACCAGCTCTCCAACTTTCTCTCCTTTTTGACAGTGACGTGGTTTTTCCTCCCTCACAGTGCTGGCGCTCCTCCTCCGCCTTACACACACTCACACACACACTGCTCTCCTCTCCACACTGCTCTCCTCTCTGATCACTTCAGAATGAACACATATACATTGTACTGTTACATCAAAGACTACAACGTCGACATAAAAGTAAGGAGATGCGCCATGACGCATGTGCTCAGGACGTCCCAAAAAATACCAACTGAGGTTCCAAGCTGCTCTTATTTATCCAGACTGAATGTTTTTTGAATGTAGGTCATTGGAAATAATCATCTGAAATCAAGTCCAGAGGCGATAAGGATTAGTCATGTGAACTGGAGCTAAAGCATAATTCTCTAAATTCCTTCTTTCCAGCTCGGAACAAACACATTGTTTCATAGATAGACAGAAGGACCACAAGACTACTTAGATCCATAGGATATACTGTGCACACACACACACACACACACACACACACACACACACACACATGCAAGAAGAACATAGAAACTTTTTCTTCTTTATAAATTGGATTAGACCCTTCTTTAAATCATGCCTCCCAATGAAATATCTGATTTGTAAACGAGACGAATTGTTGGTCCATCTGAGAGTGGACAGGCCCAGAGGATAGGAACAGCTAGGAATCTTTAAATACACCTTTCTACTGTCAGTAGGATCATAAACCATTTGTCCCCAGAAGAAAAAAAATCCCAGTATCAGAAAGGGCTGTACTGTACTGCATTGAGCAAAGAAAACACATTTAGATTTCCGAACTTACTGTAATTAGATTGAGAACCATGCAATGAATTATCAAAACCTGTAAGGATCATGGTGACCTCTTAATGATGTGCAGGAAATAAAGTCAAGTCATTTCTATAGCAACTTTACAACCATAGCTAATGAACCAAATGCTTTACAGTTGAACATTATACACTGTACAGTGGGTATAGAAAATAATCACATCACCCCCTTTTTTAAATAATCACATTTTGTTGCATCACAGCCTAAAATTATGTTAGACACAGTTTTTTTTATCCATCTGTATTTACATCCGACATGAAACCAACATGTTGGGCAAAAAATTTAAAACAATAAAAAACAGAATCTCTGAGTTGGTAAAGGATCAACTCGTCTCTGCATCAAAGGGCTTTCATGGAGCATTTTACTGCCTGGTTGTGCAACTGAGGCAAACAATCAGCTAATGAGCAAGTGGCAAGATCTCCAGGATAACGTTGTGCACAGACAGGAGATGGATGCAAAAAGATTCCAAAGGCTTTATCACTGCCTAAAAGGACAATGAGATCTATTATTAATAAGAGGAATGTATTGTGTAGAACACAAACCCTCCCTGGATCAGGGCATCGCTCCAAACTGGGTGAAAGAGCCAGGAGGAAACTAGTGAGAGAGGGTACCAAGAGGCCCACAGCAACTCTGAAGCAGTTTCAGTCATTTATGACAAAGAGTGGCCATCGTGTGTGTGTATGTGACAACAATATCACAAATTCTCCACAAATGTGGCTTGTATGGAAGAGTTTCAAGAAAAAAATCACTCCTGAAGAAAGGCCGCATGCAGTCACGACTGAGCTTTTATCACATCTCTGGAGTTTGTCTCCCCATATTCCAGGACTCAGATGGTGAAAGAGTGGTTCTGGGAGCATGAGGAGGTATTTTCACACATGAACTGGACACCACAGTGTGCACTGCAATCAAAAATCAAATAAAGGGGCTCAAACAGTACCTTAGAGTGGGTGACTTTTTTTTTTTTTTACTGAAAAGTGTAAAATATCGACCAAATCAAGCTGTTTATCCTAAGCCTTCTGACAGAACCTTCGAAGCTCTCATTTCCATGTTGCTCTTCAAGCTGCTAAAGTCAACAAAGTACTAATATCTCAAACATACTCACTTTAAAATCTTATGGATTTTGGTGCATATGTCCAATTATAAAGCTATTTATTTCTTGCCTGTCTGTGCATGTGGTGTCAGATTGGTCCCAGTTAAAATCACACATCTTCTTCTGCATCACACCAATGTCATGAGGTCCTGGTAACTTATTTGATTATGTATTTGATACTTTCCATACTTGCCCACCCTGGAATGGAAAGAATCTTGACAAACAGTTATGGAGAACCGGAAGAACGGCTCATCAAAGATAGCGGCACATATTCACAGCTGAGCAGCGAAGGGATGACGGACATGACAAGGGGCCGAGGTGATGAGCGTCCTGTGGACGTCTTTTTCTTGCATTGTGGTGCTAAATGAAACGTACAGGCGTAAAGATGTTCCTAAATAACTTGTCAGCGAGTGTGTCTGATTAATGTATACATCAACTCACCTTTAAAATAAAAAAATAAAACCCTACAACTGATGTGATATTGCTTTTTATTCCCTTCCATGTTGAAGTGTTCCGTTCCGTTCGTGTTCCCTGCTAACGACCCGCTGGGGAACGAACCAACACACGTTTATATCAGTTATCACTTTCAATGCATTCCATGAAAAAAACTAAACACAATAATGAACACAAGACCATGGCAAAGAGAGAGTGTGGGATTTTAATGTTCTATCCATTGTGTAATCGCCAGCTTAGTTTAAAATATTCAAGGAGGTTTAATGAGAAAAAAAAAACAGGACAACCAACATATACATAAATCTATCAGACAAATTAAAATGAGCAGGCATCATCTACATCTAGTGCAACAAGACTCTACACACACACACACACACACACACACACACACACACACATTCACTCAGACACACACACACACACACACACCCTACCCCAAGGCTGACTGAACAAATTCAGCCATAATGAAACTTAGCAAATAAACAGATTCTTTGCCGGATATAAAATGGGAATTCGACAAAAATAAGAACATATACTTCTATTTCCTCTAAGCGTCCGGCTCTCTTTAAATAAACCATCATTATATACAAGAGAGAAGGCGTTTTGGCCACACATCATATTATATCATATTGTATATATTTATGTATATATGGATATTTATGGTGAGAACTGTGACAATATTTAATTCCGTAATAAAAAATAATGATTATGGAGTTTGAGTGGACAGTTAGTATACAAAATAGTGAAGCCAAGCTGTTCTAAAATGATTCTCATTAAATCATAAAACCGACATTTTCTTATCTTACTTTCTTTTTTTGTTCTCTACGTCATAGAAAACAAGTGACATTTGTACTTGTACAAAAAAAAGTTGTTGTTGTTGTTTTTCCTCCCCCCCGCCCCCCCCCCCATTACAAGACACAGCTACTTTACAATGTGTACACTAGAGAAGATTTCTATAATGTGGTTTAACATCTAACAACGTACAGTATTTGGACTGTTTCCTCTAAGGAAGGGACTTAAGGGTTAACCTAAGATGAACAAGGACGGGGGGAATAATAATAATAACAATAATAACAATAACAATAATAATAATTAAATTATGAAATTGGGAAAAAAAAGTGCATTTCTTCAAATCTAGCCATTTTGTTGAACAGCATTAAGACCTGGTCCATGTACAGACACGCTGTTCACGTTCAGTAACATCTCTCTCTCTCTCTCTCTCTCCCGCTACACGCTCAACCACATGAAAAGAAACCCGCAACCTTTTTCAGTGTGTGTTTTTTGGATGATCTGCGACAAACGCCTGAGCGAACAGAAAACGCTGCTCAACCACTTGGTCATTATCTCAGTTTGGACTCCAGAGTTTCTCCCGATACGCCTCATCATTAAACCCTTCACGAGGAGAAACTGACACATCAAGTCTTAATTAACATATACATCTCGGTTTTTAATCTAACAAACTGCAAAAAAAAAAGAACACAGCTGTATACACACACACACACACACACACACACACACACACAGAACACAACGTACAGTGAGAGATCTCACGTCCCTCTTTCTCCCACCTCCACTCTCTCTGTCTCTTACATTCTCTCACTTTTTTTTTATCAGTGCTGGGGTTTTAAAACGTCTCCAACCGCGTGGAGTGATTATGGATTTATTAAAAATAGAAATAATAATAACATCATAATAAGGGAGAGGAGGGAAGGAGTGTGTGTTTTGCGACGAGGCTTCGGCCTCTCAGTGGAGCAGCTCCTCGACTTCACTCTGCTTGAGCCTGGCATTGTCTCTGACCTCGTCGAAGGTGTACGTCTTGACGATCTTCCCGCTGTGGAAGACTGTGTGCAGCAGATCCTGCGACAGAACACACGGAGCCACCGGTGAGATCTGAATCACAAAACAAAGCTAAACCTCAAACACATAGAACTGAAAAAAAAAAAAAAAAAGAAAAACAGATCACACACACATTTCTGTCTCATACAGTCCTGTCCAGGTCCCACCTGTGTGGTTAGGACACTATTACCTGTCAGGGACGTCTACATGTGCTTCATCAGATTTATTTTAGCTTCTAATGTCCTACTCATTAGATTTTGAGTGGGACAAAGTGTCCATAGATTTTGTGAGAATGTGTAGGAAAGCTGGAGGGGAATATGGGTTTAAAGACACCAAGGAGACGAGGGAGACGAGGGAGACGAGGGAGAGTGAGACCTACAGCTGGCAGTAACCTACTGGATTCCAAACGCCATTAAACAATAACCAAGAAGAAGAACTGGTGAAGGTCCATCAGCTCAGGTTTTGGACCTCCTGGTTCAGACACACATCAGAACAGGACACGGTTTCTCTTTGGGATTCGGGTCAAGGCTTTCGGTGGGGGCGGGGCTCAAAACTTTTTAAAAAGTACTATATATACACCAGTGGTTCTCAAACTGTGGGGCGCGCCCCACTAGTGGGGAATACAGACATGACAGGTGGGGCGCAATGAACGGGAGGAAAAACAGGAAAGTAGCTATTCTAATTCATGCTTTTCTTTATTGATAATGAAGAGCGTACGCTCAAAACTAAACAATCACACACAAATAAATGGATCATTAATACAAGTAAATTTAAAATAACATCAGTTGTGGGCCGGGAGAAAAAGTGGAACCATAGTGGAACAATAACGGTTTAACGTCGGACGAACTTAAGCTGCTGCTCGAATCACAAACCTGCGCGACCCACTGGGCAGCGGTGTGTGACTCTGACAGAAATAAACCGCGCCGACCATCAAAATACATTTTACCCCGCTGGGATGCGCACGTACAAACCAGGCATGGCAAGGCGGAAACAATATTAAACAGTCCTGACATTTTAAATAAATAGTTTTTAAATAAAACACAGTGAGTCGCGCAGGTTTGTGATTCGAGCGGCGCTGCGCGATCCACCGGGCTGCGCAAATAAACCAGATCATCACTGCGCTATTCAGGTAGTCGCGCTGCGCTGTATTTGCGCAGATATTTGGTTCAATCGGGTGCCGCGGTTTCGTCCCACTTTTGATGTGTTTGGCTTCACATTCACTTCGACAATGGAAGAAGACGCTGCAGCAGCAGTGAGTTTACTTACATGTGACAAAACCAAGAACGAGGAGATTGTAAAGAAAAAAGCTGCCTCGTCTGTGGTGTGGAATTAGTTTGGGTATAAGAAAAGTGATACGAATGAGATGAACGTGATTTGGAAGGTACACAAGTGCACTGTTTTAACAAGTGGTGGAAACACGTCAAACCTTTTCTATCATCTGAAATACAAGCAACCAAACGAATATGGCCAAAGTAAAAAAAAATAAAAAATGCTGCAAACCTCAGCAATTCACAGTTTAAATAAAATTACATTATGTAAAACAGTTTCTTTGTGTTTTCATTTTTATTTATGCATTTTCACATACAAATTGCTATATTGTGATATATATCGTTATCGAGGTAGAAAATAGCTTCTACCGTGTTAGAAGATTTTGGTTATATCACCCCCCCCTAATGAAGTCTATCTTGAGCTTGGATTCAAGGTGCGGATCGTGGGGGCAGAGGAGAGTCCCGTGTGTGTTTTGTGTCTTAAACTGCTGGCAGCAGACCGCATGAGACCCAACAAATTAGGAAGACACTTAGGGACAAACACACTCCAGTCACGTTAATAAACCACTGGACGTCTTTGAAAGAAAGCTGGCAGAATACAGACAGCAGGAGAATCGCATGGTAACATCTGAATCAGTGGACAGCAAAGCACAAATGGCTTCATTCAAAGTTGCATACAGAATTGGCCAGTGCAAAAAAACTACAAACGATTGCTGAGCAGCTAATAAACATGGGGTCAATTATGCAAAGATAAGTGACAACGTAAGCCTTGTAACAATTGCACGTGTATTTTATCTTTTTTTTAACTTGGTGGTGTTTGATCTTATTGGTTTAGAAATTGATATTTCAATAAACAGTAAACTTGGCCGATTTCGTTATTATTTTGTTGACAAGTGGGGCTTGAAAATTCGCTCACCCCCTTAAGTGGGGAATGACAGAAAAAGTTTGAGAACCACTGATATACACACACATACACAAGGGGCACCAGAACAGCAAACTGCCAAAAGTTCTTCTTGATGATTAAATAATCTCGTGCATTTCTGGTTCCTCTCCTAAGGACTGTGGCGATAGGAAGGGTGTACTTATTTTTCCTTCTGGTTCCTGGAAGTTGAAATTTGACTACACATTGATATCTGTTTAGTGTTTTTGAGTTGTGACGTGAGTGACGAACCCCATGTCTTTATCCTGTCCTGGGATAAACGTCTGCAGCTGTCTCTGGTGGAGGCTAATGGAGGCTAATGACTGTCCCTGTCCTGTTCCAGCATGATATTACCCCAGTGTACAAAGCAACGTCCACAAGAGCCCTCACAGAAGATCAGAGACATGACGTTGGAACGGGGCGTCCAAAAAGAAAAAAAGAAATTGATGTCCAAATACTTTTGGCTACATGATGTCCTCTGGTACCTACTGTCTCCGGTTCCTTTAGAAGTTCCTTTGTTGTTGTTGTAAAGCTCAGGTGAACGTTTCCAACCAAGGTGTGAGTGCTGGACTGATTCTACCTCATATAGAGAGCAAAACGTCCCCTGTCTCTAAAAAACACTCCTAATGACCGGGGCGTTAAAACTTTTGACCCCCCCCAAAAAAATCTGTCGTGAATCATATGTTTTAAAAATTACTTTCAATGTGAACAAAGCAGATTTTGATCCTAATTGGCTTAAAAGAAGTGTACTGTATGAGCTTGGAGAAACTCAGCCTAGGTGTCTTTATTCATTCATTCATTCATCTTCTATACCGCTTAATCCTGTGTTCAGGGTCGCGGGGGACCTGGAGCCTATCCCAGGAGACTTCGGGCACTAGGCGGGGTACACCCTGGACAGGGTGCCAATCCATCGCAGGGCACACACACATACACACACTCACACACCCAATCACACACTACGGGCAATTTAGGAACGCCAATTAGCCTAACCTGCATATCTTTGGACTGTGGGAGGAAACCGGAGTACCCGGAGGAAACCCACCAAGCACGGGGAGAACATGCAAACTCCATGCACACAGAGACGGGAATCGAGCCTGGCCGGGGAATCGAACCCAGACCCTGGAGGTGCAAGGCGACAGTGCTAACCACTACACCACCGCGCCGCCAGGTGTCTTTATATATATATATATATATATGTATATATAAAATACATAGTGTATATAACATATTATAAAGTACATAAATCATATGAACTGAATCCTGCGGGCTGTTATACTGTATAAAGTTCATTCACTCCTACAGATGTGAGAACACTGGGGTATGTTATTATATCTAACATTACACAATAATAATAATAATAATAATAATAATAATAATAAGATTATTAAGGGAGAAAATATCAGAGGGAAGAAGCGTACCTCTCCATACTCCTCCAGCTCGCCCTTCCCCTCCTCCAGGGTCACGAAATCTCCACCCTGTGTCATATGCAGTGACAGACGACCCTTCTTTGACCTCTTGTTGGGATCTGCTACAGGGTCTTTGAAGACATTTACCTGCCAAGGAAAAATAAAAACAGATTTTACTGCTTTATTATATAAAAAATAAAAGCGAATTAAGCAGTAGGTTGAGGGAAGTAGCTTCACACACACACTCACACACACACACAGGGACTAGCAGTCCAATGTACACGAGTAGCAGATACGATACGATACCAGACACTTAATAATGTTGTCTGGTTTTGATTTTTAATTCCAATCAAAATATCCATCTCATAATGATTTATCACTGTTCTCTCGTCTCTGCTCCATTCAAGCTGAGATGGATTTGTAGTGAGGAGCCGGTGTGTCTATAAATGAACCAAACACACACACACACACCACCGCATTGTCTTATGCATGATGCTTCATGCGCTTCCCTTCTTACCCTGACACGCCCATCACTCTGGAATACGGTCAGTCTGGACTCATCAGGTCACATGACCGTTTCCCATCATTCCAAAGTCCAGTCTTTAACGTCTTTTTTCTGATTAATTTCACTAACAAGTGTTTTTCTCATGGACACACAGCTGTTTAGTCTCAATCCTGTAAGTTCTCATCATCGTGTGTGTGTGTGTGTGTGTGTGCGTGTGTGCGTGTGTGCGGAAATGCTCCTACTGTCACTATTAAACACAGCTCTGGTTTTTACAGGCTATGCGACTTCACCAAGCGTTTAAGTGATCTCTTCTGTCGTGCTCTTTCAGGATTATTAGGTCTTTTGAGCGTTCTGCTCCATCCTTCCAGCTTAATAACGCATTAGACAGCTCTTAACCCAATTCCATGACCCAGTCATTTCAGTCTCCTTAGTTGTTGTCTTTGTTTGAGCAGGACTGAGCATCTGACTCTTTTGAAACACAGTAACATTTCTTCCATGACCACAGGACACGTCTTGCAACATGGTTGTTAGAACTATTATTAAAAGTATAGAATGGTTTTCCTTATAGATGATGCAGACATGCTTAATAATGCTTAATTCATTGACTAGAAATTCTTGAATTATGGAGGATTCATTACAGGTTGTCCCCGACTTATGAACGAGTTCTGTTCCAGGAGCACGTTTGTAAGTCCGATTTGTTTTTAAGTCCGACAAACTGAGTCTGATACGCCTTTGACACGAATATACAACGTAAATCATATCAATGCACTTGAGTAAATCCCTTTCACCACACTGCCATCATGTGGCCAATAACCGTAACCGTGCCTAAGGAGATGAATCTCACGCATGTCCAATGTAACAGTGTTGTCTCTACGCCTTTAAATCACGAGGGGAATCTCAGATTTTGTCTCAGAGCTGTTTTCCACTGTAATGGACTGTGAACTCTGTTTTGTTGAGAATTTTCAGAAATTAGGATTATTCACAATCAGGACAGCTTTACAGGCTTGGCCGACTCATGTCTCCCACACACACACACACACATGCGCACACACACACACACCACACAAACACAATATACTGGACTTTACACATTTTACACATTCACTTACACACTGAAAATATTGTATATAACTGTAAATATTGGTATCTGGTGCACTGCATTGTCTATTGTTTCAGTTTGTTCGTATCTGCAGAACTCGAATGTTTGTAAGTCGGGGACTACCTGTATATTAATAATAATTTCCCCCACTTCCTTAAAATGTGGCAATAATTATTAAGTTGATGATCTAGTTTTATAAACGCCTGTGATGGAAAAAACAAACACATGAAAAGCAGCTTTCAATCCTGAAACCCGAATCGGAGCCGAACGTACGCTTAGTTCCTCGACTCTCGATGTCACTCACCCCCATTCCATTCGTCACCACGTAGCTGCACTTGAAGGAGCAGTTGAGGAGATCTCGGGTGAGTTTCTGCAGAAGTGCGCCTCCCGACCCAAACGTGATGTTTTCGATGCTCCACCTGTGCTCCTTCATCCCCTCCACTATCTACAGCATCACAAAAAAACACAATGACCACCAGCTACACACACACACACACACACACACAACATGGCTGTGGATCAACACAAGATCAACAGAGAGCAGCGTACCTCCTGCAGGGTGTTGATGTCCACACCGTCACCCTGAATGACCCGAATGTAGGGAGGAAGCACCTTGTAGCCCTGAGAGTTCTCGACAGGAGGGAATTTCTTGCCTAAAATATCCAGGACCTGAAAGATAACATGAGGTTTTCAACATGGACGTAAATCTATTGCGAAATTTGAGATTAAAAAAAAACAAAACAACAAAACTAAAATGATCAGCAGGTGCTGAACTTTCCCCCGTATATATTTAAGCGGATTACCTTCAGTACAGTGTCTAGGGGGTTCCCCGAGTCTGGACGAACCACCAGAGGAGCATCAGCGCTCCGTTTCTCCACCAGCTCCCTCAGGTCCTCGCCCCAGATCTTCTCACAGGCGTTGTAGATGTCGTAACTGTCGCTGACGATGGACACGGGCACCGAGGGGAACTGCTTCACGATGTGCTCGAAAGCATCCTTCTCGTGGTCTTTACCCCAGGCTGTGATCGTGCTTTGGAGAAATTAAAACATGCTGATGTTTAATTACGATCCTGTTTAATAAGAGTTAATGCAGCGAAAGGAAAAATGCTGCTATTTGTAAGAGCTGTAACTCATGAGAGCCACAAGGGGGCAGCACAGTCCACAAGGTTATGCTGGCAATGACAGCTTACCCAGAATGCATTTCGTGCTAGGCCTACCTGTGTTCTGCAGCTGGTACAGAGAATCCAGGCACTGGGTCTTTAGTGCCGTAGTACTTCTTAACGACTCCGATTCCAGCCACGGTGTCGGTTCCCTTAAAGTTCACCAAGTGTGCCGAGGCTCCGATACCTGCAGTCTACAACACCCAGGGCAGATTTTTACCTCCTCTGCAGGAATTGACTAAATGTAACCCATTTAAACCCAAAAACACACTCCTAATTCACCTCTTGTGATGAAACTCCTCTGTAGCCAAAGTCATGCAGCTTGTACTCGAGTCCCTCTAAAGTTCCTGACGTTTCCATGAGGTGCTTGGCCAGGATCTTCTTCTGCTCACGCGAGTTAGTCGCAACCGTGATGGGATACCAGATCTGAACCAGGATCGTCTGTGGGAGGAGACATGCGGAGAGACGTGTTTATAGCGATGGACCAGAAGGACATCATAGAGTGTTAGGATCGTTGGGTAAAGAGTTTGTAGAAAGAGTTCAAATAGTAAAACTAAAAATAATCTGCTGTCTGTGTGTGTTTCTGTACAGCAGAACTCTCGGTCTAACTTATTAATAGACAGAAATGACGTTCTGTAAGGTTGAGTATCTGACGCCTTGTTTACACTAAGTTGTCCTTCTTTCATCGACTCCAGCGTGTTAAAATTCACTTATACCACTTCTGCGCTGTTATTTCAGACAAAGTGAAAATATCAACTAATCCCAGTCAAAATATTCACTTTATCTTTTCTCATTAATATCTATTGGTGCAGGTGTTTGTTTACATTAGTATTATACAGTAGATTATTAAATCCCACACATAACTGTTCATAACATCACTTTTACTCCACATTTAGATTTGACTGATGGTGCAGATTAAACTACAGGTGGAGATCTGAGGACTGCAGGAGATCCAGTAAATTCTGACAAATGTTTCTGAGACGTAACAATATGACTGAAAGCGCGAGTTCTCAACAACGTACAGACAAACTTTTCTTTTATTTATACAGTGTTGAGTATAAATAAATAGTAATACCTACTGTAAATATTATGTCTGTTAAGTGATTGGAGAATCTGTACAGTTGAAATCAGCCTCTTGAGTTTCAGAACGGCACCAAAAAGAACATTTCCTGCTTATTCCAGCACTGCATGACTGCACACGCTCACTCAACCTGCTCTCCTCAACTTAACCCCAACAGTTACGTGTCGTCTCTTGTCTTTAAATGAGATGCGCTGTAGTTTACTCTGCAAGCGTTGGCTTTCGATGCTTTAAAAGTGAATATATAGTCATATGGAGTTCACTGATTTATGAATAGTGATTTATGAAACAAAAACCTGCACGAGTCTCCCGAGTCTTGTGAGTTACCGTTCTTGTGCCAACCTGTAGTGTCTAATCCCAGTCTCAAGCCCTCGACACTCCTAAACCCTCACACCGTTATATCTATGTGCTCCGGAATAACGACGATATCGTGAGAGCGGCGTCATGGCGAAGGCAGTCACATGTCTGTATCAGCATCAGGTATAAGGCGCTGTCGCGTGTCTCACATCAGATATAACCGCTCATTCTCTCAGGAAGATAACCGGCTGTGAAGTAGCTTTCTAAGTAATTATAAGTCAAATCGTGACTTTTGATTGTACAGAATAACAGAACTCAGTCCTGAGAGAGAAAACTCCCTTTTTGTCTCTGTATAATCTCACATATGCACATGATGCACTTATCACAGTGTCTCACTAGAGCTTGGACACCATCAGGGTAGAACGTTCTCTCAGTACCCCGGAGCCGTGATACACGTCTGAAACACTGGCCTCCCAGGAACTCCATGAGCAACTGAAACCAAAAATAAGCAATTTCCCTCTGCGATTAATAAAGTTCTTTAAATCTTGAAATGCCCTGGAGCGAGGTCAGGACTGCCCGGGGGGGGGGGGGGTTGAACTCGCAGACGATTTCCTGTAACGTGCCAGTGGTGTTGGTGAATGAGTGTGTGTACAGCTCCCACACACACACACACAGACTCTCAAGTCGCGTAGCGTCAGCGTCCTCTTGACGCCCAGAACAGATAAGCGGCATCTGGCGCCGAGACAACACAGTCTGGAACACAAGGGCGTTTGTTTTATCCAAGGCCTCTGCGGTTCCCCGCCGCACCGCGGGTCAGCCTGGTAGACGCCTTACAGCATCGGGATTAAAACCGAGACAGTAAAAACAATCCAGGACAGAGTGTGTACTGGTTATATTGGTTTTAAAGAAACTGTCTTTAGACTTCACTCGTTTACATTTAGGCATTTGGCAGATGCTCTTATCCAGAGCGACTTACATTTTTATCTCATTACACATCTGAGCAGTTGAGGGTTAAGGGCCTTGCTCAAGGGCCCAACAGTGGCAACTTGGTGGTTGTGGGGTTTGAACCTGGGATCTTCCGAACCGTAGTCCAATACCTTAATCATGTCATCATGTCCATGTTCATGTAAAGTTGGATCACAAGGAGACACGTTTAAAGCTCCAGTGCTGCTCACTTTAGACGCCTATAAACTTCACTAATTTACTGTCAATAATGTGATTTGCCCTCTGATTCTTCTAATTAACCAGCTGCAGAAATGTCCTTAAGTAAAAGAACCTCCGGCTCACAAACAATTTCAAAAAAATGATTATCATTAAACAAAATATGTATTGCTATCAGCTGCGATAGGAGCCGAAGGACATCGAGTGAGATAAACAAGTTTATAAACGAGCACGCGGCGCGGTGGTGTAGTGGTTAGCACTGTCGCCTTGCACCTCCAGGGTCTGGGTTCGATTCCCCGGCCAGGCTCGATTCCCGTCTCTGTGTGCATGGAGTTTGCATGTTCTCCCCGTGCTTGGTGGGTTTCCTCCGGGTACTCCGGTTTCCTCCCACAGTCCAAAGATATGCAGGTTAGGCTAATTGGCGTTCCTAAAATTGCCCGTAGTGTGTGATTGGGTGTGTGAGTGTGTGTATGTGTGTGTGCCCTGCGATGGATTGGCACCCTGTCCAGGGTGTACCCCGCCTAGTGCCCGAAGTCTCCTGGGATAGGCTCCAGGTCCCCCGCGACCCTGAACACAGGATTAAGCGGTATAGAAGATGAATGAATGAATGAATGAATAAACGAGCACAAGGACACACAGACTGAGCCGAGACGACGGGGAGCGCAGCAACGTTTCAAAATGTCTTTAATATCGAAAATGTATCCGGTGTGACACACACACACTCCTCACCTCCACCCAGTTGGTGAGCCAGTAGCACTCAGGATCCGTGCTTTCCACGGTGAAGAGGACATTCCCACGAGGAATCACACTCCCCTCCGGCACGGCCTTGATCTCAATGGGCAGATGGCCGTCGTATTTCTGGAGTCAGAAAGCACAAGAACACACACACACACACACACACACACACACATGAACACGATCGAGTTCTTTAACACTCTTTAACAATCTCCATGCAGAGAAACATAAGGGCTTTAGTTTAAAGCGTCAAACTCTCAGCATCTGACCTCATTCATCATCACAGCAGACATGAGCAGATGTACAGGACACGTGAATTGTGAAAATACACCACTTTTGGTTGCGGTCGAAAAAAAAGCCTATAAATACCTATTTTTATAGTTTAAACCCCAAATCTGCTCCCAAAACACTTTATAGTTTGATTTGAAACTGGGCTTAACACATGACGCTGGAATGTCGAGGCGAGCGCGTGTACTGTACTGTACTGTACCGCTGTGTCTCCCGCAGTGTTAGACTGTACAGTACTCATGTTACTCCTCTACACGTACGCTGGTTTATTGGTTTATCAGTACTGTACAGTAAATACGCTAATAATAATAATAATAATCACTTTGTGTTCTCTCTACAGCACTAAAACATTTATACAGAATCATGTTTCATTTGGATACTCAGCTGGATTTACGTTAATATTTATGCTACAGAATTAGCTCATTATATTGCTCTTAATAGTTTAGCGTTAAAACACATGAATAATGATGTATTGCCTCGAAAAAAACCCATAAAAAATTGCAGAGGATATTTGCGGGTTCTGTGAACAGTTATTATTCAGGTTCTACAGAAAAAAGTCTGCGAGCGACTGAGGCTGCGACCTCTGATCCACGACTTCACGGGGGGTCGACTGTAGTGTGAATTCAGAAAACATAAAGGCCAAACTAGGGGGCAACGATCCAGAACATACTGGATGAGTGAAGCACGGTGGCGGTAGCATCATGGCTTGGGGCTCGCATGGCTGCTGATTTCAGGAGTCTGCAGAAACATTCTGACTGACAGTTTACAGAGAAACGCATCCGATCTACATCACACACACGACTTCACCTGAGGGAAAAGTGGAAGGGTTTAGGGATGGACAAGTCCATCTGCAGACCTGAACCCCACTGAGAACTGACTGAGTTTCACCTCCTCAAGAGGAGACAGGAACAATATATCAACTCATATTTCTCATGTCTTCATCTCAAACGTGTATAACAAAAACAGATAGTTTCTCCGTTCCAATACTTTTGGAGAGGACTAATTTGCATTGATTACTGCACGTGTATATGATCAACTTTAGAATTTTTTTTATTATATTATTTAGCAACTGAACTTTTACAGAGGTTTAAAGTTTCTATGATTAAATAAACAAGAACACACACACCAATTTTTATTACCGCAGCATCTAAAGACCCCCTGGGACTCACCTCGAGGATGTAGTTCCAGCCCTTCTCATTGAACACATCGTCCTGAAAGTGTTCTCGGTACACCTCCTTGGCCTCCTGGATCTTCTCGGGGGTAACGACCTTCCCTGTCAGCCGGGAACGAAGACAGAGTGAGTGTGTGTGTGTGTGTGTGTGTGTGTGTGTGTGTGTGTGTGTGTGTGTGTGATTGCACTTTTTCTACACAAAAGTGTTTAAAATATGATTATTATTACACAGTACCTGTGAATGTGAATGTGTTTAATTAGAGGGATAAAAGGATCTCACACACACACACACACACACACACACACACACACACACCACATTGTGTGAGTGAAAAGCTTTACACGTCAATCGGTGCTCGAGGACAAAGTGAGAGGGACTCGGAGTGAACGACTAAAACATGCTCACTCAGCCTCGACACAAACCTCACGCCTCCTGTGTTCCTTTAAAACCTAAATTAGAGAGATTTATTATCCTGATCTCTACAGTTACAGGTGAAGTGAGAATAAGTGGTAAAGTGGGGGTCAGGGGTAGCTCAGTGGTTAAGGCATTGGACCCTTAACCCTCAACTGATCAGTTGTATAATGAGATTTAAAAAAATTTAAGTCGCTCTGGATAAGAGTATCTGCCAAATGCCTAAATGTACGTAAATGTAAATGTAAGCGCTCGTCCTATCATCCGGAGATCGCTGGTTCGGTTCCTGGGTGATGCTGTAACCTCTCGCAGCCGGAGGTCTAGAGAGAGCTGATTGGTCGAGCTCTCTCACAGGGGATGGACGAGAGGTACTTAGTGCTCCCACATTAACCACGGCTCTACGAGTCTGTGAGCTCGCGCAAGCGGAAGGAGCGGATAGCGCTTTCCTCCAAGTGTGAGCGAGCAGTTCGAAAAGATGAGGTCGGCTGGTGTCACATGGTTCGGAGGAAACACGGGATAGTCTTCCCGACTGAGTCCTCCCGACTGAGTGGTGGCAGTAGTAGACTTAATGTGGAGCCCCCTAGTGACGGGGAGGAATTGGACACGACTAAATTAGATGTCCAGACGAGTCTCTAATAGAAATGGGGGATTGTTTTATATATATTTGCCGGCAGCACAGCCTCCCATGTTTCAAATTAAAATCAAAATATGCGAATAATATCAAATAGAGAAGTTTATACAATCTTGATACTTACAGAATCACAATACAAATCACATCAACAGCGAGGTATCGCGATAATATCGTATCAGGACGGTGATTCCCATCCCTACTATATAGTGATGTTGTAGTGGTCAGATCCGCTTATTAATGATTACATGCCATAATCATTGCCATATAATCTTATATACGATGCCTGATTGTTTTTAAATATCACAATGCATGGGAAACTTTCAGAAACACTGCGAGGTTGCCAGGTCTATAAATGTTCCATAATTGTTTAAAAATACCAGAAACTAACTAAACGTATCAGCAAACGTATAACAAACGTGCATTGTGAACGAGTTCTCCACATACGTGTTAATGCAAAACACACGTCCACTCAGCCTCATTACAAATCCCGCGTGCACACACACTCATTTACGTTCAGACGTTCTGCAGATGCTCTCATCCAATTTTACTTCCTTGAAAAATGCATTTGCATAAACAAACTGAAGCAGATCTTACAAACCCAAGTACTACACACTATGAAATAAGACACATGGAACAGAATGTACACACACACACACACACACACCAATACAGCAGGAGATGTGGATCAGGTGACCCACACACGCCTTCCTGGCGCGGTTCAGGTTTGGCAACTCTTCCTCTACTGATTCTCGTAATAAAGAAAGAGGAAGTTACTTGGCTGAAGGAGGGAGCGCAGGCGAAATTAAACGTTTATTAAACTCCAGGCAGCAGAATACATGCAGTTTGGTGAACAGTTGTGTTTATTTTTAAACCTATTGAGTGTGTAATAAGAGTACCGTACACAAACGATGCCAGGAGAAATGGATCGCTGCACTATTTAAAAGTAAAAGTACACAAACGGTACGGTCCTAACATTAAAGCCACTTAAAAAACTACTTTTTCACTGTGTCATTAGTTATTTAACAAAAATAAAGCCAAAAAGATGCAGGCATGACTAAGTCCATCGTTACTGCTGCCACAGGATGTAAGAGGACAAGTTGCAGCCAGGCGTTGATGATCATCGGTGCTTGTTTAATTCATTTAATTCAAAGTTTTGGCAGTTTGCTGGTCTGGAGCCCTCAGCTGTGAGTTAACACGATGCCAAGACGGAGAGACATAAGCAGTGGTCTTAGAGAAGCAACTGTTACTGCACATCAATCTGGAAAAGGTTATAAAACCATCCCCAAACTATTTGGAGTTCAACATTCTACAGTGAGGAAGATTATTCACAAGTGGACACATTCTATCTGTGTCCACTGGACGACTTCTTGGTACGATGGAAAGTTCCTCGTATTTAAGTCCTCCAAGGTCAAAGGGTTCCTCCCCTGTCTGAAACGGCTTGATACGTGAACAATGGAGAAGGTGAGAAGAGGAGGGAGTGTCGCTACAGAGTAGAGGGGGGAGAGATTAGAGAGACGTAACGAGCAGAACGAGTAAGGGGAGTCTCATGTCCTGAAGTGTGGCTTTCTTGGTGGACGAGTGAAGAGGTGAAGAGGTGAAAAGGGCCGCAGAGACAGGTTCTGTAGAAGACTTCCACCTCTGCTGAGAGAAGGACTTTCCACCTACTCTTTCTGGGGAGGAACCCTGTGACCTCGGAGGACTTAAATACGAGCAACTTTACAACTTACCTTAGACTGAAGAAGCTCGTAGTGAAACGTTTCTACTAAACTAAGAAGAAGTCCAGTTAACATCAACTTCCAGATAACCTCACCTGGATGGCTACGATGTTCCCCAGCACGGGACGTCCCAGTACATTTACCCCAAGGTCAGACCGTGTAACGCTCAGAGAAACACAAAACCACCCCAAGTGGAGTTTTCTGGCCTTCACGCCCAACACCATATTTGATAAAAACCAAACAGCATAGTGAAAAAGTCTAAGTCCAAAAACCTCAATGAACTGAAGTGATGCTGTGAAGAAGAATCATGAGACACTTTTATTCGTCCACCTTAATTATAATATTTAATTTCTAAAATGTCTAAAATAATATCCTACAGGAAGCGAATTGTTTTTGAAGTTATTGCTGCTAAAGGTGGATCTACACACCACTGAATCATGGGGGGTACTTAGTATTGCACACATGTTTTTATTGCCTGTGGCTTCATTTCTTTTGTTAAATAAATAAAAGCACGGTGAAAGAAGTTAGATGTTTGTCTGAGGCTGTAACTGAGACGTGCTACGATCAGAGGAGTTTTATTACGTTTATACGCAAAAACACAGAATTATAAGACTATAAAGAACACACACACACACACACACACACACCATGTGATTGGCTTTTCCTAGTACAAAAATGGAAAGACATAAAGATTGTAGTACAAAATTATATATATATATACTGTATGTATGACTGATACCTTTTAAATATTTATGAAGGATGTACTGCAGGCCGTAGAAGACTGTTTTCTCATATTTAAACTTCCAGGTCTTGGTTGGATCCGTCTTCTTCTCACGACACTCGAAGTACGAGTACACTTTGCTGGTGTTCGGTGGGTACTGTTTATAGTGTGTGACCTGCAAGAGAGACAACCGCGGGTCAGATCCACGTGAGCGAGACAATGACGTCAAACTGATTATTATAGACAATATACAGTAGAGTGAGACTCCAGAATATATAATATAATATAATATAATACAATATAATATAATATAATATAATATAATATAATATAATATAATATAATATAATATAATAGTCTCAAACACAGTACAGTTCACTAATATCTATCTGTTTCAGAAATCTCCAGTCTTTCTTCATTTATTTATTTATTTATTTATTCGTCTCCAGGTCCGGATACCAGGAACACCGGGATTGGGCCGAGATCATGTCCAGTACAGGTGAGATTGTGGAACAGATGATTTAACACCACCGACACCTCAGAGCTTCTCACACACACACACACACACAGAACTTGACTTGAACCGGGGCCGTGGAGCTGTCAGGCAGACTTTAGTATCTATTCTACACCGGACACATTGCTCTGTAATTTTCCACTCCAGTACAAACACACACACACACACACACACACACACACACACACACACACAATTCAGTAATCACTGCTTTCAGGACTCCAAAATACAGTACAGTGTGCAACCTGAACTGCACAATAGGACACACACACACACACACACACACACACATTTCTTTCACATTTGCACTGACTACACTATAACACTGGTCCTCGTGTGTGTGTGTCACATTTGACCTTTTCCTAAAGGGCGGCGCTAAACGGACACGCTGCGAATCCTGGCTTCCATTTTGGCTACTGTACAGTTTATCCACAACCTCTCACTGTCTCACTGTCTCTCTCACTGTCTCTCTCACTGTCTCACTGTCTCTCTCACTGTCTCACTGTCTCTCTCTCTCTCTCTCTCTCTCTCCCTCTTTCAGGACAGCTGTGCCCAGGCTGCGCATGCGCGACACATGAAGGAGGGGAAACCACATGATCTAAGGACACGGCAATGGCGAAGAAAAGTGCACACTGTACATATGCACAATTTGCAAACCACTAACACACACACACACACACACACACACACACTCACATATACATAAATTCCCATATATGTGTATATATTCCGAAGAAGTGCTTTGAGACCTTTAATCGTTCCCACCTGACTCACGATTCCATAATCACATTCTAAATTATTATTATTATTATATATATATATATATTTATTTATAATTTTTTTATGGAGTGTTCTATTAATAAAGGACATGTGGTTAGTAATGATGTACTTTTGCACTAGCCTGCCCGATCGCGGAGGAGCCGCTTCAGACTGTCCGTACACAGCAACACAGACATGTTGCAGTGATGCTGACCAACACACACATAGGAGCAGCTGAGTGCCAAATGGAAGTGTAAACATAAGCACATAACGTCTGCACTAATACCTGTAATAACCTGTAACTACATTTCCCATATGTACAGAGCAGCAGGCTGAATCACAAGCTCACTTTGACCTTTTTTCCCCTTATATTTTTATTTATATATATATATATTTTTTTTTTATGTCTTCACACTGCTTTTAACTCCAGGACAGGATCTGTTCGGGTTTCTAGCGCATGTGTTTTTCACACACACTGACTTCTGAACTTTTCAAGTCGACTCTTCAGCCTGGAATAACATGATATAATACCGCACAACTTGGCAACCTTAATCAGGAAAGAAACCTTATCTAACATCTGGCACACCTTTGAAGTAGATTATACCACCTGACTGGCCAGGGGAGGCCGGAGCACCAAACACAAGGACACACACACACACACACACACACACACACACACAGTCATCACTCGTAGTCATCACTCGTAAACCCGACCGCACACACCTGGACACGGCATCAGGTTCGAGCAAAATCGCTGAGCATAAACAGCTTTCTGGAACTATTCTAAATAATCTACATTCCTTTTTTTTTTTTTTTTATTAATATGTGTCCAACTCTACCTGCTCGTCCCAAACGCACCGTGTCGTCCGCACATGTCTTTCTGTGTGCACACAAGCCTGCAAACGTGCAAGAGCACACGAGTCGCCAGGTGTGAGTCGTTCACCCTCTCCTCCCGCATGACTCAATCAGCTGTAAACACACCGTCCCGACCTGATAAACCCCCCGAGCGTCTGGAGCCGGTGCAGACGTGACCAGGATTCACACTCACAGTGATTTACATTAGTTTTGTTCAGATAATCAATCGTGCAAAGGTTGAGCAGAAAGACACTGGTCATCATGGGGTGACCTTTCACTATGTGTGTGTGTGTGTGTGTGTGTGTGTGTGAGAGAGAGAGAGAAAAGGAGAGAGGGACAGATGGAGAGAGTTTTATATAAACCTTATAAATATTATATATATTTTATTATTATTATTATTATTATTATTATTAACCTTGCTTTTTTTATTTTACCTAATGGTCATGAGTGTTACTTTATCTTTGACTGCAGAACTAAATGTCAGTATTTTTATTTAGTTTATTTTGTTTCCTATCTTTAACTATCTACCCCTGTTTATTTTTTGTTTATTGTAACTTATTTCTGAGCTTTGGCAATACGAATGTAAATATTTGTCCTGCCAATAAAGCACCTTTGAATCTTTGAATCATTAGAGAGAGACAGAAGGAGAGAGAGAGAGAGAGAGAGAGATAAGAGAGTGGGTGAATGCAGATTTTACTGTGTCCTCTACAATGTAGCTGTTACACTACAGTTCATTACAATGTAACTGCTGCTCTGGTAACAATGGATACATTTTTTAATAAGATCAAAGCACTGAGCTGAGCTGTGTGTCACTGAGACTGTAATACCCGCTCCGGTTCATTCACCAGCTATATGAAGAGTAGCTGAGGAACCATGTGTGTGTGTGTGTGTGTGTGTGAAAAGCACCCCCCTGTTCATCTCCCCCTCCTCCTCCTCCTCTTTCCTTCATCCTCATCCTCATCCTCACCATCCACCTCACACTGCACATCCTATAACCTGACCTTAGCTTTCACTTTCCTGGAAGCCTGATAGCTTTCAGTTTTGGTTCATGGAGCGGATGTGATGGAGCAAAGACATGTCTAGTCACGCTCTCTGTGAGGTTACACACACACACACACACACACCGGGCTCTCTGTAATCGATCATCTCACAGCCATGATGGCCTCGAACCTGCAGCCGGCAACCTTCTCATCACCTTCTCATCACCTTCTCATCACCCTCTCATCACCCTCTCCTGCTTCCTGGTTTAAACATCATGTAAAATATTACACACCCTAACCGAGATCTCATCCCGTCCTGGCCTACCTAAAACCACACACACACACACACACACACACACACACGCAGACACAGTGTGATGGCCTCGACAATACGACAGCACCTCTCAGTGTTTCATCACCCTGCGCCAGCACGCACACACACACACACACACACACACACACACCTTGTACGAGTCAGTGGCCAGCAGGATGTTGAAGTTCGAATCCCTGGTCTCCATCTTCCCCGTGACTCGGACGTGCCGCTGTCAGCTCCGTTGTTCTCGACGCTCTCCACAGTAGTACTGCGTGTGTGTGTGTGTGTGTGTGTGCGTTAGCTCTGACTCCGAGGCTGCGCCGAGCTCAAGGGGCGGGGCCAAAGAGAAGCCTCGCTCGAGACCAGAGTCGTTTCCCTGAGTGTGACGTAACCAGCGTGACGCAACCAGTGACGCGACCAATCAGCGCGCAGAGCCGCTGTGGCGAGACGCTCGAGACGCTCCAACGTTTAACGGCACGACGGGAGGACGAGCGCGCGCGCGTGTGTGTGTGTGTGTGTGTGTGTGTGTGTGACAGATCATTTACATCTGTACTTCCGTACCTCACAGTTAAAATGACCGTTTTCACTCCGCATGTGTTTTATATCTAAAACTGTAAACTGTAATATATATATATTGTATATGTTGTATATTTATTGTAATGTTATTTGTGTAGCGCCTTTAACACTGGACATTGTCACGAGGCGGCTGTACAGGATCAAAAGAAAATGATGGAAATGTGAGAAAATGTTTATTGAATCAAAACGAGCATATACGCACATATAGTAGCAGTACCAGGGTGTGTGTGTGTGTGTATAAATAAAGAATACATGTGGAGTTATGTATATAATAGACAAACATAACTCCACATGTTGTATATAGAGATGTTCCGATACCATTTTTTCCCTCCCGATACCGATTCCGATACTTGGGCTCAGGGTATCGGCCGATACCGAGTACTGATCCGATACCTGGGTGTGTATAAATAGGTTATGTTTAGGAAAATGGTATCGGATCGGTACGTGGACTCAAGTACTCGCCGATTCCGATGCCAGATTTTTTTGTGGTATCGGCAGCATTTCCGATACCAGGATCAGAATCGGAACAACCCTAGTTGTATATGTTGAAGTATCCTGTAGATGTTGATGTGTTTATTGTAATGATCATTACATCATCATGAATACAACTGTCAAAAACTGTCAAAACTGTCAAAAACTGTCAAAAACTGTCAAGCAAAACGTGGCTACTTTCAAGAATCGAAAATATAAAACATTTTCTGGGTTATATTCAGATTTTCATAAATTTCATTGTTTTGAGTATGAATATATAATGGTGAAAGCAATATACATAAAGAAAAAATAATTAGATAAGAAAGAGTGTCTGAATATAAATATATATAATTTATTATTATTATTATTATTATTATTAATAATATATAATTTTTTCCTAAATCTTTGCTCTTTTATCTCACACCCTGTCCCCTGCACCTGCTCCCCCCCCCCCCCTCTCTTCCTCTCAGATGAGGGCGGGGAAAGAGCGAGGGCGGAAGAGGAAGCTGATGACGTTTCATAACGGGGCGGAGCTAAAGCCGAGAGCGGCCCTCCTGTGCTGTGATCTAAAATGGCGGCTGTACAGTACAGTGCACCCACGGTTACCTCATTCAGCTCTGACATCATAGGGTCAAGGGTTACTCTAGGTCATTATCCGGCTTCTGTATCGAGCACACAGCCGGACAGTATTATATAATATATAACACTAGTACATAGGGGGTACAATATGGCAGCAGACCTGCACCTGGGGGGGGGGGGGGTGTATGTACAGTATGGGGGGTACAGTATAGCATAACCCCTGATCTATTAATAGTGTCAGGAGTAAAAATGAAAAACGAGTGCAGAGTGAGTCTCTTTATATAAGGTGAGCTGATCTGGCATCAGAGGAAGTGTTCCCCCCCTGTTCCCCCATCACACCTAATCCTCACCCAGCCCTTCCTCAGGACATACGCGAGCGCACCCGGCGACACAGTGGCGTAGTGCTCAGCACTGTGTTTAAATTAAATGCAGATAAAAGAAAAAAAATTCATAGCATAGCCAAAAGTATGTGGACACCCGAATATTGATTCGGTTCTCCTGCTCCTCCTTCGCTCTTCACAGAATGCCTACCACTACATCTTCAGACTTGTCTCTGAGCCTTTGTGTTTATTCAGCTATAAAAGCAAATCAGTGATTATATCTATATTGTATCATGTAAATATTATACTCTTATAATATTTATACAATAAAGATTTTTTTGTAGCCTGCAATCATGAGGTTAAGAAGAGGTGACATGTAATTAAGGCCGTGTAGCTCAGTGCTTTATTAGGAAACATGTACTGTAGTCAGTTATGAATACTGACTGATCAGCTTTAGCACTTTAGAACAGGCTGAGCAGTGGAGCCTGTAGGACAGAATTATTCATTACCAGTTCATCACTTAGCAACTAATGTTTCCGCAAATACATTAAGCATACCTGTAATCGATGCATATCTTTAATACGTTTTGCCCTGAATGCACCACTGCACCTTTACATCCAGTAGTGAAAGTCAAGAAAGCTAATAAACTGCCCACATTTTGTGTGTTATCATTAAGTTTCTAAATGTAAATATTTAAATTAACTAAATTCCTTTACAAAAAAGCTTGAACTTATCAAATTGCATAGAAATTTGAAAAATGTGAAAAATAAAAGGTTAATGAAGATAAACATAATGTGGATGTAATGAAGGAAAGTATTGTTATCATGGTGTATAATATCTTCCTTCATTGCACTCACCTATAGTCATTTGTTTTCACTGTAATCTTTCACTGTGTACGGTTTACACATGCAAATTATTCTGCACTACAACAAATGCACTTCTGGTTAGTACTAAATGTATTTTGTTGCCTTGTACCACACAAGTGACAAGTGACAAAGTTGAATCTAATCCAATCTCATAAAAAACATAAATTCTTTGCCAAGATGCAGAAATTTTGGAAATGAATGTTCTTTAACTTTTTTTTTCCTAAACTGCACATCTGATAACATTTTTCACTGAAATATTTAACAAAATTCCTCTCATTACACCGTGCCATCCATGCACACAGACTGGAGGATGGAACCTGGTTCACAGTGTCACCAACCATATATATTACATTTATCATTAGTAGTATATACAGTATATCGATATCAACAAAATAGGTTCATCTTAATGCAGTTGGAGTATTTTATTAATCTGTACTGTGGCGTAGTGGTTAGCATTGTCGCCTTGCACCTCCAGGATGTGGGTCCGATTTCCGCCTTGGAGTCTGTATGCATGGAGTTTGATGGGTTTCCTCCACGTACTCTGGTTTCCTTCCACAGTCCAAAGACATGCAGATTAGGCTAAGTGTCATTAAGTGATTAAGGCGTGCGATTAAGTGTCATTCCCAAATTGCCCGTAGTGTGTGTGCGTGTGTGTGTCCTAGTCCTGTTGTGAAAATGGGAATGTATACACTGGTCACCACTGGCTGTCCTTAGATGCGCTCCAGAGGTTCACGGATGGATGGATGGAGCCTAAATAAGTTACTCTTCATTTTAACTCAGTGTGAATGAGAACGCTGCGGAGATCAAACGGAGGGGGAAATGAACCAGTAGAGGGCGCCAGATGGCAATGAAAAGTCTAAGG
>CM060114.1:42310850-42325850 GCA_030522415.1 Channallabes apus
CAGAGAGAGAGACACAGAGAGAGACAGAGAGAGAGAGAGACACAGAGAGAGACAGAGAGAGAGAGAGACAGAGAGAGAGAGAGAGACAGAGAGAGAGAGAGACAGAGAGAGAGACAGACACAGAGAGAGAGAGAGAGAGAGACACAGAGAGAGAGAGAGATCAGACGCTTCCGTGTGATTATTTCCGAGTCTCTGTACACGTCATCTGCCCCGGGGGAGGGGGGAGGGGAGGAGGGGAGGAGGGGGAGGGAGGGGGAGGGGAGGAGTGCTGAGACTGCCCCTGCTCTGACAGCTCACACTGGTGGAAACTTCACACACACACACACACACACAGAGAGAGAGAGAGAGAGAGAGAGAGTTTCCTGCGCTGGTTAAGCCTCAGGTCTTCGCCTCCATGTCTCGGGAGCCGTGTGTCCGCCCCCGGGGGTGTCCCAGGCCCTGTGTGTGCTGACCGGTGAGTGTCCACACACACACACACACACACACCCGTACACACCCGTTACTCCGCCGCTCTCAGCGCGTTCTTGTAGAAACTTCCGCGTTCGTCTCGTGCAGCGACTGTTGAAAGGATGCGCGGCTGCAGATCAAACAGCAGGATTAATCCCACACACACACACACACACACACACACACACACACCCTGGGGCTTACTGACCCCAGACTTACTCTCGCCCGGACAGTTAGTCAGTCTGCAGGACACACACACACACACTGTACACACACACACACACACACTGTACACACACACACACACACACTGTACACACACACACATCTTCTCACTGCTTCCTGTTTTATGACTTCCTTTGTCACATTTACAACACTGCCTTCAGGGTGTTAATACTTTTAAGCGTTGAGTTGAGTTGAGTCCGAGTTACAGTTATTTCTCTATAAGGACAGGAGTGTCTCGCTCAGTAATCAGCTGGAATGTGGTGCAAGAGGTTGATGTTCACACTGCACAAGTCTAAAGTTTTATTATTATTATTATTATTATTATTATTACTCACCCGGGCCAAAAGTTTTGGCAATGACACAAGAATAACATTTGTCTGCTGCATGAGTGTTTTTAGGTCTTTCTGTTACTCTAGTATACTGAAGTATAATTACAAGCTTTTCATAAGAGTTTAAGGCTTTTATTGTTAATTACATTAAGTTTATGTCAGTTTTTGCTGCGTTGAGTCTTTTACAGGACGTCTGCTATTCGCCCTGGCATGCTGTCAGTCAACTTCCCATTCTTACATAATCAATGCTTGTCAGAATGTGTAGGTTTTTGTTTGTCCACCCGCCTCTTGAGGATTGAGCACAAGTTCTCGAAGGGATTAAGGTCCCAACATTTCTTTGGTCTTATTGCAAGAGGTTCCATCACGCTGTTCTTGGATGATTTAGAGAAGTTGAGAGAAGTTGCTCTCTGAGGATGTTTTTGTACCATTCTTTATTCACGGCTGTGTTATTGGATAAAATTGGGAGTGAGCAACATCACACATGAATGATCTCAGGATGCTTTACTATTGGCATGGCACAGGATTGATGGTAGCGCTGACCTTCATACATTTCAGGAAGGTCAATAAGTCAGCAGAGTGTACAGGGACTGGCCTGCTGAGGACTGGGATAACGTCCTTTTTTCTGATCAATCCCATTTCAGATTATTTGGGGTCATAGGGAGAAGAAAATGTGAGCACAACCATCAGTGCTGCATCATGCCACAGCCATGATTATATCATAAATTATGATAATTTTTAACGAAGATACATTTTTTGTATCTGATCTTTTCCAGATAAGTCAAATACAGGTCTGATTATTTTTGTGTTGCAAAGTTTGAACATTTCGTCAAATGTGACTTTTACGTCAATCTAACTCGACATTCCCAGTTAGGAAAGAGACCGTGAAGAAAGATTTCAGTGATAATGATGTATCAGTACTAAAAAAAACTTTTTAGGGTGATACTGCTGTACAATCAAAATTAAACTGCACACGTTATCCCAACTGATCTGTGATTGAACCGATCTCAAAAACAAAGAGGCGAGCACCAGAACAAACAGTTTAATAATTTCTCAGAGACCGGTCTGTATTGTTTGGTTGGAGAGCGTGATGTGTTCACACTGATATCAGATAGTGGTCAGATTAAAAGCTCAATGTGTGGGTTGTACTGAAAGTGATGATGTAGATCGTTCAAATGGCACTCTTACTCTGTATAAAAGTACTTAGTATGTACATGGTCTCCATCACAAACCGCACATCTGCACCATCGTTGACCCCAACTCTCAAAAATCCCCTTTGTCACAGTGGATGGTCTCTCACTGCACTACAGAATGTTTACAGAGTCGAGATCATCAACAAGATGATGTGCGCAGGTGGGTGTGGAAGTGTAACAACGGTGAAAGCAGCATTAAGGACATTCTGCGCAACGGGAGACCATCAACTGTGACAGGGTTTTTTTTTTTTTTCGACAGATGGGTTCAACTTTTGAACCACCCGTGCACGTTGTGCCAACCTGGCATAGAGACATTACTCTCGGTACATCTCTCACATGTGGTCAGTGTGAATAACGAGAAATGGTATATTTAACTTTAACAGACAACTGTGCATTACTGTTTGTTTTTCCTGATGAATGTTTTGTTCTCTCACAATTTTAGCATTGGTTATGGAGCAGAACGCTAGTGATGATGAATCCCCAGTAGTTTTTAGAGGTGAAAACCGGAGGAGAAGAAGAAAAATGAAAGCATTCACATCAAACTCATCCGTAGCAATGGATCACTTAGCGCTGGAGTTTGTGCTTCCCACGACTAACAAAATGACCAAAAACCCTGACACACTGCAGTTGGATGTGATTGGGAACTGGACTGTAGAGCAGGTCAAAGCCCAACTGTGGCTGAAGGCAGTCACAACCAACGTGTGTCCAGAATTCTACCAAAAGTATTCACCAGACCACTGCATCCTGCTCTACCAGAAGAAAGGGAGCTGGTGCGAGATCTACGACAAGCACCAGGTGTTTCAGACCCTTGATTGCGTCCGCTACTGGAAAGCTCTTAAAAAGGACGTCGGAAAAATCTATCTGGTCCTGAGGCCACAACCCAGCGAAGACTCCGTCCAGTACCAGAAATTTTTAAATCATCTCATAGGTTATGACGTCACAGATGTCAGTAACGTTCATGACGATGAGCTGGAGTTCACAAGAAGGAAGTTACTTACACCCAGAAAAATTGAACTGGTTGACCGAGATCCCAAACTGTACTCGACGGACCCCTGGGTAACCAGCAAGCCCTTACCCGATTACTTGTTGAGTAAGATCACTAACAACCACATTCTTATTGTGATACACCGAGATACCTCAAGCCAGACAATAAAGGTGTCCATAGATGACACGCCTTTGCAGGTTCTTCAGAGCTTCTTCCTAAAGACTACCAACAAGAGGGCGCTGCTCGGCATACCAGAGGATGTCAGTGAATCTGATTTTGTCTTGAGGGTTTGTGGAAGAGAGGACTATATTTTTGGGAACTATCCCATTAAAGACTTCCACTGGATCAGACAGTGCCTCAAAATTGGAGAAGAGATCCATTTGGTGCTTGAATCCCCTCCAGACCCCGAACAAGATGTGGTCCAGAAGGAGGACTGGTCCCAGGTGGATGACTGCACTGGTGTTGCTGGCACGCACGAGCAACTGACAATCAATGAGAAAGACCACGAGAAGGTGTTCACCATCTCCCTCTGGGACTGCAATCGCAAGTTCAGGGTCAAAATCCTGGGGATCGATATTCCGGTCCTTCCTCGTAATTCCGATCTCATTGTCTTTGTGGAGGCCAGCATTTTCCATGGGCAGCAGCTGCTGGCTCAGGAGAGGACGTCCTCCAAGCCTTTCACTGAAGAAGTGCTCTGGAATACGTGGCTGGATTTCAACATTAAGATAAAAGATTTACCAAAAGGTGCGCGGCTGAACCTGCAGGTGTCGTGCGGGAAGGCGCAAACGCAGCCCTTGAAGGACAGCAGTTCGCACGACGGCAAGAACAAGAGCCGCCTGCTGTACTACGTGAACCTGTTAGTGGTGGACCACAGGTCTTTACTCAGACAGGGCGAGTTCATCCTGCACATGTGGAAGATGCCTGAGAAAACCGAAGACAACAGCAGCGTAAATGCTGATAAACTCACCTCTGCCACCAATCCAGACAAAACGAGTTCCATGGCAATCGCAGTGCTGCTGGACAAGTATTGCTACCCGGTTGCTTTGCCGAAGAGCAGGGACTATCGAGATGCATCGGAGCTGGAAGGAGAAAGAGGGAAAAGAGAGATGCCGAACCATTTACGGAAGCAGTTTGATCAAATCGTGGCTACCGACCCTCTGCATCCACTCAGCACGGAAGATAAGGAGCTCCTCTGGCATTTCAAACAGGAGTGTGTGCGGCATCCTTCGGCCTACCCGAAGTTTCTCGGTTCTGTCAAATGGGGAAAACAGGAAGCTGTCATGTCAACGCACCATCTTTTAGAGCGGAGCACCACGTGGGACCGCAGCCCTCTAGATGTAGGGTTAGCGATGCAGCTGTTGGACTGCCACTTCTCTGATGCCATTGTGCGCACGATGGCGGTCAGGAAACTGGAGACGCTTGGAGACGACGATGTCCTCCGGTACCTTTTGCAGCTGGTTCAGGTGAGTCCTGTGATAGTTTACTGCTACACTGTTGGTTTTACATATTTAAATGTTAAACTGCCAATTCAAACCAAGCAAGAGTTGAGTATTCAAATATCCACATAAAAATACTGAATAGAATGCAATTGTTGTTCTTTATCTGTTTTATTACACTTCTTCTAGACTTTATAACAGTCGTGCTTATTGTTGCTTATTTGTTTATCTCTGAGCTTGTGTTTGTCTCTAACCTCTAATCGCCAGGCTGTGAAGTTTGAACCCTATCACGACAGTGCACTTGCCAGGTTCCTCCTTAAGCGTGCTCTCCGGGTGAGTTTCAGTTCATCATACGGATATTTTACGGAAACACCGCAAACTCATCTTCTCGATCTCCTTCACAGAGCAAACGGATCGGCCATTTCCTGTTCTGGTTCTTGCGGAGTGAGATCGCTCAATCCATGCACTACCAGCAGAGGTACGCGGTTATTTTGGAGGCGTACCTGCGTGGCTGTGGAGACATCATGCTGCAGGACTTCAGGAAGCAGGTGGAGATCACTGAGGCACTACAGAAGGTCACGCGTGAGGTCAAAGCCATATCTGCTGAGAAATACGATGTGTCAGCACAAGGTGACCGGACGTCCTGATAAATACACAACATCTCCCTGAATGATGTCTAATCATTTTTCTTTCTCGATAGTTATTTTTCAGTTGCGTCAGAAACTGGAGGGTCTGCAAATGCAGGGTTTGCCTGAGAGCTTTAAAGTGCCGTACGATCCCGGTCTGAGAGCTGGGGCGCTGGTGGTAGGTGCTGCAGCACAACAAGAGGGGTTTTGTTTTAGGATTATTGGCAGAAATGTTTCTTGTCACCCTGTATATGCTGTTTAACAGGTTTTGCTTCATTTTAAGAATTTTCATTTTATAAGACCGTTGTTCCCATTCTGGTTCAGACAGTCAGTGATGAAACTGTTACGGTTCACAGATCGAGCAATGCAAAGTAATGGCATCCAAAAAGAAGCCCCTGTGGCTGCAGTTTAAGCGAGCCGACCCCACCACCCTGTCGAGCGACACCATCGGGATCATCTTCAAAGACGGAGACGACCTCCGGCAGGACATGCTGATTCTACAGGTGGCGCGTTAACACTGAATACACTTCTCACTGGAAATTCTGAAATACGATTTCAGTAGAATTTAGAGAACACCGAGAACAACAGAGCCAGATCAATATAGAACTGACACCCTCACAAACCATTTTCAGTTAATATGAAAGCGTGACCATGGAAACGCTAAAGAGCAAGAAAGTCCAGTGAAAGAAAACACACAAAAAACAACAAAAATGCAGGAAAAAAAGAAAGTTAGGACTAGACTCTTGATTGTTGCTCATGTAGAATGTAGCTTTATATGGAATTTAAGGATAAGTGGAATAGAAAATATACGTTTTATAATAATCCCTGTCGTGTATCTGTGATCTCTCAAATTTTTATCAAAATGCAGATTTTGTTGATCATGGAGTCTATATGGGAGACGGAGTCCCTGGATCTGTCCTTACTTCCTTATGGCTGTATATCCACTGGAAATAAAATCGGTGAGTCTTAACAACAAATAAGAACTAAGAATAATAATATTAATATGAACAATGTTTCATGAACGTTTACACATCTGTAAGATTTGATGATGGAATGAACTTTCACCCGCAGGAATGATCGAGATAGTTAAGGACGCCACCACCATTGCAAACATCCAGCAAAGCACCGTGGGAAATACCGGGGCTTTTAAAGATGAAATCCTGAACCAGTGGCTTCGAGACAGATGTGTGAATGAGGACAAGGTATGAAATTTCTATTGAAGTGTGTTGAGACTGTTTGTATTAGAAGGGAAGGAAACATTAATAAGTGCACTTCCTGGTTGCACAGGGTCTTTGTCTCAGGCTCAGCGTCTTATTTTAGAACAGACTGCTGAGCGGAGATGACACGTATGACCCAGCCGTCATGCCGAATGTGTATTGTTTGCCTCCCCTGTTTGCATGCTCATGTTTGCATAATTCAAATGTGTGTGATAAAGAGGCATTGATGTTCCTGCGTATTACTCTAGTATCAGCAGGCGGTGGAGCGCTTTGTTTATTCCTGTGGAGGCTACTGCGTAGCAACCTACGTCTTGGGGATTGGCGATCGCCATAACGACAACATCATGATCACTGAATCCGGTAATCAAGCATGAATTATCATTATTTTGTCTTGAGTTGATTAAAGTTTCAGTCAGTCTGAGATCTTCAAGCAGCAGTAGCTCGAGTGGACCAAGAGTCCTGCTTTAGGTTGCCAGATGTCTGCTTAATCAATTCTCCAATAAATGAGGACATCAGGGTGCTATGTGGGGTACACCAGAGATGGGGTGCGGGGCCACTGCATGGCACACTCACACACACACACACACACACACACACACACACACACACACACACACACACACACACACACACACACAATGGGCAATTTGGAAAAGCCAATTTATCTAATTGTTATGTATTTGTCCAGAGTACCTGGATGAAGGCAGGGCTTGCTCTTTTAGGAAAATAATGATCACTGGGGAGGTGTGGTATAGCCTGATGTGAGACAGAATATTTTTAAAAACATTAAATTGTTTTATTATTGTTTTGTACTGCTGCACTACCATGATTACTTACTTTTTTGTTCAGTAAAGCAGGTTTTCTCAACACGGGATTGATGCTGGTGTTACAGCTGGTTCGAGAGACTGTCAGCTCTTTTTAAAAAGAGGCTAATAAAAGATTATACACACTACCGTTCAAAAGTTTTAGATCACTTGCAAATTTCTTTGTTTTTGTTTAGTGATTTATTTTCTACATTCTACAACAATACTGTGGATTTCAAAACTATAAAATAACACATATGGAATTAGGGTTAGGGTTAGGGTTAGTAACCCTAGGTAATTACGTAACAACAAGAAAAACACCAGTTAGTTGTTATTGTAAGACACAGAGGTCGGCCTTTCTGTAATAGTTCCTGCAAGAACAGTATTGTGTCAAGTGCATTTGCAAAATCCGTCCAGCACCATAATGAAACTGTCTCTCATGAAGGCCGTCCCCGGAGGACGAGACCAAAACCTCCCTCTGCTGCAGACGAGAAGTTCATTGGTCATTTTTCAGGCTGATAACTCTAAATTAACAGCAGCTCAGATTAGAGGCGTTATGAAGTCTTTACAGAGCAGAAGTAGCAGAAACATCTCAATATCAATGGAGATTAAAGCATTTCAGCATTCCTTTACAGTGTAGAAAGAAATAAACATCAGGAACCATCATGGAGTTAGAAAGTGTTCTAAAACTTTTGAACAGTAGTATATATATAGTACAGGGGTTGGACAATGAAATTGAAATACCTGGTTTTAGGCCACAATAATTCATTTGTATGGTGTAGGGCCTCCTTTTGTGGCCAATACAGCATCAATTCGTCTTGGGAATGACAGATACAAGTCCCGCAAAGTGTCCAGAGGGATGTTGAGCCGTTCTTCTTGCAGGTGATACTGGTGGAGGGAAACGTTCCCTGACTCGCTCCTCCAAAACACATCAAAGTGGCTCAATAATATTTAGATCTGGTGACTGTGCAGGCCGTGGGAGATGTTCAACTTCACTTTCATGTTCATCAAACCAGTTTTTTACGCTGTGCATATTGGTCCGTTATACACGGCACCGTCTTCAGGATGCAATGTTTGAACCATTGGGTGCTCATGGTCCTCCAGAATGGTTCGGTAGTCCTTGGCAGTGACGTGCCTATCTAGCACAAGTATTGGGCCTAGGGAATGCCATGATATTACAGCCCAAACCATCACGGATCCACCCCCCATTCTTCACTCTGGACATGCATGTCTGTCCTGGATGTGGGAGAGACAGTGAAGGTGGACTCATCAGAGAACAATACATGTTTTACATTGTCCACAGCCCAAGATTTTCGCAGCTGGCACCATTGAAACCGACGTTTGTCATTGGCACGAGTGACCAAAGGATTGGCTATAGCAGCCCGGCCGTGTACACTGACGCTGTGGAGCTCCCGAAGAACAGTTTTGGTGGAAACAGGAGAGTTGAGGTGCACATTTACAGTAATTCAGCAGTTTTGGGCCTAGGGAATACCATGATTCCCAATGATATTACAGCCTAAACCATCAATGAACCACCCCCATGCTTCACTCTGGGCATGTAACAGTCTGGGTGGTACGCTTCTTTGGGGCTTCTCCACACCGTAACTCTCCCGGATGTCAGAAAGACAGAGAAGGTGGAACTCATCAGAGAACAAAACATGTTTCACATTGTCCAGTGGTTTTAGGTTTTTTCAGTACAATCGGGGTTAGCACCCGGACATTCCTTTCAGACAGCTTCCTCTGGCGTCCACAGTTACTCCTGTTAGATGTGGTTCATCCTTCTTGGTGGTACGCGGACATTACCCTGGATCCATCACAAAGACGAACCTGTCCATGCACACTCGAACCTGTATACTGGAGGTGCAGGGCGACACTCGAACCCGTATCCTGGAGGTGCAGGGCGACACTCGAACCCGTATACTGGAGGTGCAGGGCGACACTCGAACCCGTATACTGGAGGTGCAGGGCGACACTCGAACCCGTATCCTGGAGGTGCAGGGCGACACTCGAACCCGTATACTGGAGGTGGAGGGCGACACTCGAACCCGTATCCTGGAGGTGCAGGGCGACACTCGAACCCGTATACTGGAGGTGCAGGGCGACACTCGAACCCGTATACTGGAGGTGCAGGGCGACACTCGAACCCGTATACTGGAGGTGCAGGGCGACACTCGAACCCGTATCCTGGAGGTGCAGGGCGACACTCGAACCCGTATCCTGGAGGTGCAGGGCGACACTCGAACCCGTATACTGGAGGTGGAGGGCGACACTCGAACCCGTATCCTGGAGGTGCAGGGCGACACTCGAACCCGTATACTGGAGGTGCAGGGCGACACTCGAACCCGTATACTGGAGGTGGAGGGCGACACTCGAACCCGTATACTGGAGGTGGAGGGCGACACTCGAACCCGTATACTGGAGGTGCAGGGCGACACTCGAACCCGTATACTGGAGGTGCAGGGCGACACTCGAACCCGTATACTGGAGGTGCAGGGCGACACTCGAACCCGTATCCTGGAGGTGGAGGGCGACACTCGAACCCGTATACTGGAGGTGCAGGGCGACACTCGAACCCGTATACTGGAGGTGCAGGGCGACACTCGAACCCGTATCCTGGAGGTGGAGGGCGACACTCGAACCCGTATCCTGGAGGTGGAGGGCGACACTCGAACCCGTATCCTGGAGGTGGAGGGCGACACTCGAACCCGTATCCTGGAGGTGGAGGGCGACACTCGAACCCGTATACTGGAGGTGGAGGGCGACACTCGAACCTGTATCCTGGAGGTGCAGGGCGACACTCGAACCCGTATCCTGGAGGTGGAGGGCGACACTCGAACCCGTATCCTGGAGGTGGAGGGCGACACTCGAACCCGTATACTGGAGGTGGAGGGCGACACTTGAACCCGTATCCTGGAGGTGGAGGGCGATACTCGAACCTGTATCCTGGAGGTGCAGGGCGACACTCGAACCCGTATCCTGGAGGTGGAGGGCGACACTCGAACCCGTATACTGGAGGTGGAGGGCGACACTTGAACCTGTATACTGGAGGTGCAGGGCGACACTCGAACCCGTATCCTGGAGGTGGAGGGCGACACTCGAACCTGTATCCTGGAGGTGGAGGGCGACACTCGAACCTGTATCCTGGAGGTGCAGGGCGATACTCGAACCTGTATACTGGAGGTGGAGGGCGACAGTGCTAACCACTACACATCAGTGCCGCCTATGATCATTTTACAGACAATATAGCTGTTCATTTTTATAGACTTTAAGACATTGTAAAATATATAAATAAAAATTAAGTGTTTCTGTCAGCACGCTGATTTGTTTGCGCAGCTTAAAACTGGAGGAAAAAAAGAGGAGACCTAATCATAACTAATCATAACAAAGCATTTCATTTCATTTTGTTTAGTTTCATATTGATATTAATCTATTAATATTACAGCGAGTTCTTACGGCAAATCATTTCTGTAGAAGAGGTTCAGTTAGGATGTGTATATTACCACACGACACATCATACAGTACAGAATGCTGCTGCTTACTCATTACACTTAATGGCGTTGATTATATGAAACAATTCCATTCCTGTTTTAAAACACCAATCTTTCTTTAAAAAAAAAAAGAGGACGGAAAATAATTTAAATAATGCACTTTGTCTTATAACTGAGAAACTGGAAAGTCCTCCATCTTTAAAATAACTCTTGCGCATTAGAGAACGCTGACGCAGGAGGAGAATAACACGGCCTGGTTACAGAGAGCTGTAGCGATGTCTCTGTCACTTCCTCCAGACCAGTTCCTGTCTAAAGTTACTATAAACGGTGCAGAGTATCAGAGCATCATAAATTACACCTCCGCTTCATCACGCTGTCAGAGCTGCTGTTACAAGTAATGTTTCACACTATGGTGTGTGTATTCATTATACACCCTTATACACACATTATACACCCTTACACACACACACACACACACACAAGGGGTTACGTAGTTTCTTCATTAGGCGACTCAGAGTTTGTTCTTGATGTTTGTTTGTTGTAATTATTCATATGATGAATATTTTAAAAAAGAGGTTTAAAAGACGAGATTCTGTGTGTTTTGTGGTCACGGCTGCTTGTGTGTATGTAGGTAACCTTTTCCACATTGACTTTGGACACATTCTTGGAAACTACAAGAGCTTCCTGGGTATAACGAAGGAGAGGGTGCCTTTTGTCTTAACACCTGACTTTCTCTATGTAATGGGGACGACTGGGAAGAAGACCAGCCCGAATTTCCTCATGTTTCAGGTGAAGAAGACAATTTAGTTTTTCTATGATTGATTACATTTTGAAATGTTTGTAAAAACATTATAAGAAAGATTATATGGACTCTCCGTTTTACACATCACATGTTTTATTGTGCAGAATAACAGGGATGTTCAAGTCAAGGTGGGACTTTTGATTGTGCAGTATAACAGAACACTGTGATTAAACACTCCCTTTATGTCTCCTGATACACTAATGCACTTATCCCAGGGTTTCACTAGTGGTGGACACCATCAGGGTGGAAGGTTTACTTAGTACTACCTGCTTCATGTCTGAAATGCTGGCCTCCCAGGAACTCCTTTAAACATGTAGTGTGCTCCGAGCCCCATGGGCCGCGCCCGCCATTTACAGACCTACAGCCTTCTTTAAGATGCTTTCACCATTCAGATGTTTTACTGCGGTTGAGAGTCTCATCACCGGACTGTGCTTAAAGCCTTCATTCATCACAAGTCCCGATTTGACTTGAACGCCCCCCGTGGAAACAATAACGTATCAGAATGAGCACATTGGTTATAAATCCGTTGTTCTGACCTGCTTTGGGAATTCAGCCCTTTTCTGTCTTATGAATGTCTCCTGCATCTACACTAATGTCACTGATTTCTCTCCTGCATGTAGAACATCTGTGTGAAGGCCTACCTGGCTCTGCGACATCACACCAACCTGCTGATCATCCTGTTCTCCATGATGCTGATGACCGGCATGCCTCAGCTGACCAGCAAGGAGGACATCGAGTACATTCGGGAGGCTCTGACTGTGGGGTGCACAGAAGAAGTGGCTCAGAGACACTTTTTGGATCAGATTGAAATCTGCCGGGACAAGGGCTGGACAGTGCAGTTCAACTGGTTCCTGCACCTGGTGCTTGGCATTAAGCAAGGAGTGGAAAAGCGATCCGCCTAAGCAGAGGATTGCAGAAAAGACTTCGTGAAATAGTGTTTCCAAAGAGTATTTTATCAGAAAATTCTTTTTTTTTTTTTTTTTTTTAAACCAATACTTAGTTTTTTATCAGCGTTTCTTTCATTTACTTTGACAGATTGTATGATGTCACTCATCAGTTATCTCATCCCAAGTCTGTTGAAAAAAAGTCTTCATTAAAACACAATTCATACATGACATTAAAATGATTGTAATGAGCGGATCTCATTTTTTAAATAGTTACATTTTACATGAATGTAGATAATAAACACACACGGTCAGGTCAGGACTCAAGATGAGGAACCGGGTCAGTGTGGTTAAAGTAAATGTCAATTTCATTAACGCCCATTAACTACATGTGTGGTTCGAGGGGGTTGGACACAGACGTGTGTGTGTGTGTGTGTGTGTGTGTGTGTGTGTGTGTGTGTGTGTGTGTGTATGTGTGTGTGTGTGTGTGTGTGTGTGACACCCAAAGAGTTCCAGAGTCTCAAATTCTTTTTACAAGGTTTCAGACCTTTAATCAGCTCATTGGATCTGATGCATGGCAACAGCCGTCATTAGTAAATGCCAATTTCAAAGCTTTATAAATACTTTGCCTCATCAAACCTTGTGCACACACCTGCGAAACCTCAACAACGCTCAACAAGCAGCTGTGTTAGACTCTGAAAATGAAAGTTATTGAAGCCCACAATGCTACAAGAAGATAGCAAAGTGTTGTCAGCTTGGAGGTTCCACAGTAAGAAATGTAATCAAGAAACGGCCAAGAAAACTCTCAGAGAGAAACTGCTCATATGCTGGTCAGAAAGACAAAGCAAAACCCCCATTTGACTGCAAAAAAACCTGCAGGAAGATTTAGCAGACTCAGGAGTGGTGGTGCACAAGATCTTCATGGGAGAGTCAGCAGAAGAAAACCTTACCTGCATCTCGATCATGAAATCCAGCATCAGAAGTATACAGTAGAGCAGAACATCTACAGAAGCCTGATGTGTTTTGGAAACAAGTGCAGAAACTACGCATCAATATTTGCTGAAACCTGCAACCAGTTCACCAGTTCTCCTTCGTTGGACCACCTTTGGGGCTGTATCTCCTGACCACCTCAGACCGGGAGCCCCAATTTTGGAGTTGCCCTCGTTAAAGTCACTCAGATCCTTACTATCGCGAAATTGTTCTCCTTCCAACACATCAACTTCAAGAAAAAGGTTCCTTTGCTTTTTCCTACCCACTTCCAGCCACCATTGTAATGAGATACTTAAAATCTAGCTACTGTGAGAAGGGCCAAATTGTGATGTCTAGACGACTGGATCAGAGCAACTCTAAACCTGCAGCTCTTGTGAGATGTTCCTGGTCTGCAGTGATCAGTGTCCTGATCAGACCGGGAACATCTCACAAGAATGATCCAAGGAAGGTAACAGAAGGACCTTCTCAATATTAGAAGGTGATCATAATGTTATGGCTGATCGGTATATATATGATTTGTTTATTTGCTACAAAGTGAAAAAATCTGGAAATAAATCTGTGGATGGTGGAATAATTTGTGCCGAGTGTTGTATAGTAGCTGAGATCTCATCCCCCTCTGACCTTCAGCTCACGTGTGTATCTTTAAAACAGACTTGAAACTTTTCTTCACTGGCCTTGAGTCAGTCGTGTTCCTGCGCTCTGCTGGGATTCAATCATCCGTACTGTTTTGTACTCAGGATGGAAACTGTTTCTGACTGAGAGTGAAAGTCACTCAAACTCAGCGCAGGACACGTGAGCGGTGAACTCAGCGGTGCCACGTGGCAAATGTCTACCAGCGGCGTTCCTTTTAGTGCCAAGTGACAGACAACCCTGTGTTTAGGCAACAGAGGATGTCTGAAGAGTCACTTTCACATTGCTATTGCGAGGACACAGGAGCGGGCACGTTCTCCAGGATGATCAAGAACCTCTCTACAGAACTGTCTGTACTACATTTACATTACATTACATTTAGGCATTTGGCAGACGCTCTTATCCAGAGCGACATACATTTTTATCTCATTATACATCTGAGCAGTTTAGGGTTAAGGAACTTGCTCAAGGGCCCAACAGTGGCAACTTGGTGGTTGTGGGGTTTTTTTGAACCTGGGATCTTCCGAACCGTAATCCAACGCCTTAACCACTGAGCTACCCCTGGCCCTGGCCCTGGTACTAGTTTATGCACAGTTTATGCGATGAGTATTTTCATCGTCTGAGGTCCAGTCTGATGGGTTTCAGGGAGAGTCTGTTACCTCTCAGGTCCAGACGGTAGTAACAGACTGTCGCTGCTAAAATGTGTCTCATCTAGTGAAAACTCTCAGATAGAATCATAAAACACGATTTTTCATAATACTTATACTCGAATGATCCATGCTTCGTTTTTTTGTAAATATGCAGAGACATTATATTTTTATCAGATGAAAAGAAACACATTTGCCCTTTTATGTTTTAACTTATGTTTCACTTTTTTGAATTCAAATCTTTCAACGTTCTTAACTGTTACTCAGGTGAAACTCGGGCAGTTTAGATTTCACATGAAAA
>CM060114.1:42330850-42440850 GCA_030522415.1 Channallabes apus
CATTTTAAATGTTTCAGAAGTATTAAATGTGTAACCATTGAATCCAAGATAGAAATTGAAACAAGGCTGGAAATATTTCACTTTACCTATTTTTAATCCAGAATATATCGAATCCACTAGAATATACAAGATTTTCCAGTAACTAAAGTAAAAAAAATTATATAGTTGATAGTAATGCGTAAATAAGGTTCTTGTATCATTTTTATACAAGGGACAAAGACATGTACAAGGGACATTCAAGTCAAAGCGGGACTTTTAATTGTGCAGAATAACAGAACACACTTATTAGAGTAAAAGCTCCCTTTATTTCTCTCTATATTTCTGTCTCTATATATTCAATTCAGTTTTATTTGTATAGCGCTTTTAACAATTGACATGGTCTCAAAACAGCTTTACACAATCAAAAGAATTATTTAAGTTTGTATGGAATGTGAATGTGTATGAATCAAAATGTTCAGATATTCCCTGGCGAGCAAGCCCGAGGGCGACAGTGGCAAGGAAAAACTCCCTGAGACGGTAATAGGAAGAAACCTTGAGAGGAACCAGACTCGACAGGGAACCCATCCTCATCTGGGTGAAACAGATAGCAGGAAATGATCTGCATTTATACAGTGTTAAGTGTTAGGTTCAGCTATAATAGTTGATGTTAATTGATGTTATAATACTTGATGTAAAATGGAGTCCAGTAGTTATTCGAGACTCAGATAGACTTGTAGAAAGTTCCAGTCCTGAACTATCGAATTGTCAAGTCCTCAGAGAAACAGCTGACCACACCAGTCGAGGCCAGAACCATCTTCTAAGTAGATAGAATCATCCCCAGACACCAGACGCATCCTAAAGAGACACACGGGGCATCCATGCGATGAGACCTCCAACCAGAAACCGGGCACCAGGATGGATCAGACAGGTCCGGAGGGCAGATGGAGTCTGGATCACTGTCAGCTCAGGAACCACATGTGTAGCTCGACAGAGAGAGAGAGAGAAAGAGTGAAAGGGGGAGACAGGGGGAGAGAGGAAAGAGAAAGAGGGGGAGGAAGAGAAGAGGAGGAGAGATTGCAATTAGGTATGGTCACAGTCACAATGTCTAATGTGAATGTATATTTACTGTAGAGTGCAAGCAGGGACTCCGGCAGGACTAACTATGACAGCATAACTAAAAGGGAGAGCCAGAAGGAAACACAAACATGAGGGCTCCCTGAGATGTAAAGCAAACAATCACCTCACCGTCAACAAACCTGAGTGATCAAATGAGACTGAGGAAGACAGCATCTAAACATACCAGTTCACCATAATACTCTACGTCCATGAGTCCCCCAGATCTGCTCCTTTACCTTATGGCAAATCTATTTATAAAAATGCTTGGCTAAATAAATCGGTTTTGAGCCTAGACTTAAACACTGAGACTGTGTCTGAGTCCCGAACACCATTTGGAAGACTATTCCACAATTTTGGGGCTTTGTAAGAAAAAGCTCTGCCCCCAGCTGTAGTTTTCATAATACGCGGTACTGATAAGCAGCCTGCATCCTTTGACCGAAGTAGGCGTGGCGGATCGTAAGACACTAGCAGTTCGCTCAGATACTTCGGCGCGAGACCATTTAATGCCTTATATGTCAAGAGTAGTATTTTAAAATCAATGCGAAATTTCACAGGGAGCCAATGCAGTGAAGATAGGATAGGGGTGATGTGCTCATATCTTCTGGTTCTAGTGAGGACTCTCGCTGCTGCATTCTGGACTAGCTGAAGCTTGTTTATGCACCTAACTGAACAACCAGACAGTAAGGCATTACAATAGTCCAACCTAGAAGTGATAAAAGCATGAACTAGTTTTTCTGCATCATTTAGCGACAATATATTTCTTATTTGGGCGATATTTCTAAGGTGAAAGAATGCTATCCTGGTGATATTATCTACATGAGCTTCAAATGAAAGGCTGGAATCTATAATCACGCCGAGGTCTTTTACTGTTGCACTTGACGGAACAGAAAGGCCATCTAAAGTTACGGTGTGATCTAAGATTTTACTTCTAGCTGTATGCGGTCCTATGACTAGAACTTCTGTCTTATCCGGATTAAGCAGAAGGAAGTTAATTAGCATCCAATTTCTTATGTCCTGAACACATTGCTCAACTTTAGTAAGATGGTTTTTCTCATCAGGTTTTATTGAGATGTATAGCTGTGTGTCGTCAGAATAACAATGAAAACTAATACCATGTTTACGGATTATGTTGCCCAGAGGAAGCATGTAAAGGGAAAAAAGCAGTGGGCCTAAAACTGAACCCTGCGGAACGCCAAACTCCACTAGAGAACATGCAGAATAATCACCATTTAAGTCTACATACTGATAACGATCGGTCAAATAGGATCTGAGCCAGGAGAGGGTTGTACCCTTAATTCCTACTAAATTTTCTAATCTGTGAAGAAGAATAGCATGATCAATAGTGTCAAAAGCTGCACTGAGGTCGAGTAATACAAGCATAGTTACACAACCCTGATCAGAGGCCAATAGGAGGTCATTTACTACTTTAATGAGTGCTGTTTCTGTGCTGTGATGAGGCCTAAATCCTGACTGATACAGTTCATGTATGCCATTTCTATGTAGATATGAGCATAGCTGCTCCGCTACTATCTTTTCCAGAATCTTAGAGATAAAGGGGAGGTTTGATATTGGCCTGTAATTGGACAGCTGACAGGGGTCGAGGTCAGGTTTCTTAATTATTGGTTTAATAACTGCTACTTTAAAAGATTTTGGAACATAACCAATGCTGAGTGAGGAATTAATTATTCTCAACATCGGTTCTGTTATTACTGGTACTATCTGTTTAAGAAAATGTGTCGGTATAGGATCTAATATACAGGTTGATGAATTTGCAGAAGAGATGAGTGAAATTAGTTCATTCTCTTCAAGAGGAGTAAAGTATTCTAGGTTTGAATCTGACATGGCTAGGTTAACATCAGTATCAATTACATTGTTTGGTTTCAAAGCCTCAATTTTATGCCTGATATTTACAATTTTATTATTAAAAAAGTTCATGAAGTCCTCGCTATTGCATGATGTTGTTGTGCAGATTTCTGTAGTGATCTTATTTCTGGTTAATTTGGCTACGGTATTAAATAAAAATCTAGGATTATTTTTATTTTCTTCTATAAGCGTGGAGAGATACGTTGATCTAGCTACACTAAGAGCTTTCCTATAGTTCAGGATGCTCTCTTTCCATGCTATTTGAAATACCAACAATTTAGTTTGACGCCATTTACGCTCTAATTTCCGAGCAGTCTGTTTTAAAGTGCGCGTGTGATCGTTATACCAGGGAGCGAGTTTCTTATCTCTAATAATTTTTCTTTTAGCTGGAGCTACATTATCTAAGGTACAACGAAGTGTCGACTCTAAATATTCAGTCGCCTGATCGAGTTCTGTGGGGTCAGACGGTGGCCTAATCGAAGTTGGTAACTCTGGGAGATTACTGGTAAAACTCTGTGTGGTAGTTGATGTGAATGTACGTTTAATACGGTAGCGCGGTGCTGTGCGTACATTATCACTGTGACACACTTGAATGGAGACAAGATAGTGATCTGAGATAATTTCAGACAATGGAATTGTGAATACATTTCTTATAATTAATCCGAAGAATATTACTAAATCTAAAGTGTGACCTGCTTTATGAGTGGGTCCTACTACACACTGATTTACACCTACGGAGTCCAGCATGGATATAAATGCTGTTCTCAGAGGGTCTTCTGGATTCTCAAAATGAATGTTAAAATCTCCAGCAATTAACACTTTGTCTACAGAAACGACCAGGTCTGAGATGAAATCTGCAAATTCACTAAGAAATTCAGAATACGGCCCTGGAGGTCTGTAAATTATAATTAGTGGAATCGACTGAGCTGATTTAATATACTTAAATACACTTATGTTACTATAGAGAATTTCAAATGAGTTAAATTTGTGTCCGTGTTTTTGTACGATAGACAGATTATCATTATGAATAACTGCGACGCCTCCTCCTCTACCAGTTAACCGAGGCTGGTGTATGTAGCTGTATCCAGGAGGACTAGCTTCATTTAGAGCTACATACTCGTCCTGTTTAACCCATGTTTCAGTTAAACAGAGTATATCAAACACCTGATCTGTGATAATTTCATTAACAATAACTGCTTTTGATGCGAGAGATCTAATATTTAACAATCCTATCTTCAGATCAGAGGTGCCGGCTGCGCATTCAGTATGATCTGAGTTTGTGGTCTTTATGTTAATTAGATTATTGAAACAGACTTTCTGGGTCTTTCTACATTTTTGCTTAGATCGGGGAACAGACACAGTCTCAATATGGTGAACCCTGAGTGACGACTCTATGCAGCTAGCAGACGGTTGGTTTAGCCTGTCTGTCTGCTCCCTGGCCTGGGCTCTGGATTGTCACCGATTAACTAGACCTCTACTGAGACTATGAGCTATACTACAGGAAATGAGAGCAGCACCTTCCCGAGTGGGATGGACACCGTCCCGCCCTAACAGGCCAGCTTTGCCCTCAAAGGTCTTCCAATTATCTATGTAGCCCACATTATTTTCGGAGCACCACCTGGACATCCAGCGGTTCAGCGACCATAACCTGCTGTAAGCTATGTCGCCACGTCTCATTGGGATGGGACCAGAGCATATACCAGAGCATATACTACCTACATATATGAGGTTGAGCATTGTTCTGCAAGAGCAAAACGCCTTTGGTGATCAAAGCAGTCTGTTTTTTGTAAAAGCATTCCACTGAAATGTTCACCGGAATTTTACCAGCAATGGTCTCTGTAAAATCAAATCAGTTTTACGTCTTCGTTTCAGAGAATTTTCATCATAAGTCCCACTTTGACTTGAACACCACTAATAGATCAATGTGTTGATGTATATAGTAACAGTCACACTTGTACTTACTTGTATACTATAATTCCTTTTTTAGGTGCCAGCTTATGGGATGGCGGTGTAAGCTCTGCACATGTGTCGCATCATCAAAAGGAATTTCGATCATTATCGAGTGAAGCATGGTACTGTTGTGTTGATCAATGATATTCAGTGTCCTGTCTTCATTTAGACTGTTATTGCTTCTTTAAGACCTGGGAATGTCTGCACACACATTTGTATGGATCCCACAGTTTGCAGGAAACTGAAGTGTGAAGGTCTGCAGTCTTTCAGATGTAAAATGTGACTGTGATTCTATTCTAATACAAAAGTCTAGTTTCCACATATTAACTGTATAATATTTGTGGCAGAAGTATTGTTTGTCAGACTGTTTAATAATGAGATCAATTCAGCTCATTGTTTATTATCTTGTTACGTCATTTGCAAAGTAAACCAGATTGAGTTTAGACGTCATGTCTTGTCAAATTTGGCAAATAAATGTTTAATTAAAAAGGTAATGTGTGTATTGTGTCTTTGTTTATAATTAGATATGTCATTAGATACATTGACCTAAATTGAAAAAAAAAACTTGATTAAAAGCTAAATATACAGTATTAAAAAAAATAGTGTAAGATATTAATTCTGTGATAGACCAGTATGAATTAAATTAATTTAAAATAAGTAAATGTAGCACATTTGTTTGTTAAATAATAGTCTAATTTTCAGTTTCTTCTACCTTCCATTTCAATCATATCTACTCAATTATTTTACTCATTTTCACTTAGGGTAACCTACTACAAAAAGTTATTCAGGTCTACTTAATTTTTTTACTGACTTGTACTCAATTCATGAAGTATATTTTACATGATTGTTTAAATTTTTAGATTGATATTGATATTTTTAAGTGTAAAAATGTTTCACCAAAAAAATTGAGTACAGCACAGTTTTATTTTTTAGAGTGTGTGGGAGGAAACCGAAGTACCCGGAGGAAACCCAGCAAGCACATGCAAGCTCCACACACACAGACCCCAAGGAAGGAATCGGACTCTTGACACTGGATGTGCCACGCCACATTCAGTCATATGAATTGATCCACATCTCTCTTTTTGAGAAGGATTTGACAACTGATAGTAAGAGAAAAAAATTTACTGCAATTTTTTGTCGTCTGTGTGTGTTTTACTACGAGCACTGATTTGTGTAATCACGAGTGTACAATGTACATCATATTCAGAGAACTGAACAAACATCAAATAAAGCACAGACAGAGACTTTGAGGAAGTGAATTCCATACTTTTGGAATCCATTGTCCTGGTCTTCCTCTAACCCAGCTGGACCTGGAGTAGGGGGACGTTAATGGGGGGGTTCAGCTGGAGTTTATTTTTTGTTGTGCACTTCTCTGGCTCTACATTCTACACTTTTGTGATTATGAAAAGGCATAGACCTCAGCAACGTTATGTGGAAATAAAATGAAGTCACCTGACGACCTGAATGTACTGAATCACCAGGTTATCACATCGATGGAGTCACTGATGGCACATGAGTATTTCAGGATGACAACACCAAGATCCATGGAAGTCAAATGGTGAAAGTGATTCAGAGAGCATGAGGAATCGTTTTAAACCATAAATTTCCCCTCAGAGCCTTATCTTAAAACTATTGAAAGCATCCGGGCAGTGAGAGACCCAGGGACGAGGTCAAGGTCATGTGTGCTAAATGCTCACCGATGCGTGTGTGGAGTGAATGCTAGCTTGACTGGTCTGATTTACTCCAGTACTGCAAATGGCTGAAAAGTGAATGCTGGCTCTGGTAGAAATGAGTCTGAACACACAATGCATGGCATTATATTATAGCACCAGTAATAGAGAATAATTATAGAGAATAATTAATTCCTCACTCAGCATTGGTTATGTTCCAAAATCTTTTACATTAGCAGTTATCAAACCAATAATTAAGAAACCTGCTGACCCCAATCCATCACCAAAAGCTCCTACAGGAGAACACATGAGGGTCAGAACTGGAGTTAAGGGAAGAGATGTCAATAAAGATGTACTATGGGAAGAAGGCGAGCTACACTAGTTGACACAATATGATGATGTTCCGCTGGGAAAGCTTGGGTCCTGCTGTACATGTGGATGTTACTCTGACACGCCCACCTACCTGAACATAGTTACAGACTGAGTTACACCCCTTCATGGACGCCGTGTTCCCTGATGGCACTGGTCTCTTTTAGCAGGATAATGCACCCTGACACACTGCACACACACACTGTTCAGGAACATGACAAAGAGTTTGAGATGTTGACTCTGCGTCCAAATTCTCCCGATCTCAATCCAGTTGAGCGTCTGTGGGACGTGCTGGAAAAACATACCCGAACTATGGATACCCGAACTAGACCAAATAGACCACTTGAATATCTCTAGATAACTCTGGATTATATTAAATGAAGAACTTCAGAATCTTTGTCCTCGTAGGGCTGCTTTCAGGGGACCAGACAGGTGCAAGTCCAATGGAGCAGGACTATAGGGAGGATGATTTAACACCTCAGAACCAAGTGTGTGGACGTGCACCGTCATGAGAGATCACCACGCCCTCGCATATCAGTCCTCTGTGTTTAATCTGAAGTTTAGGCTTCAGCTCTTCAATAAGCATCTCACTGTAACAAGCACTGTTGATTGTTGAACCTTTTTCTTGATAATGCTCCAAGAAATTCCCTTGAGAATTCCAGAAAACTGCAAGCATTGATGAATTTTCTAGCTGATGGTTGAGGATGTTTCTGTTCTTCTGTTTATTCTGCTATTTAAACCACTGCTCTGGTCATTTGTAAGGCTTACAGTCTCTGGGAAATGTAGAAGAAAAAAAGGAAGCAAAGTTATCTGCCACTAGAATAAGAACATTTAAAATGTGAAAAGATTTAAAATATCTGAAATGTATTCTAATAATCTTTTTATTCATACTTTTTATTCATATAGCGTTTTAACAATTGTTGTCATTGTTGTAAAGCAGCTTCACAGAATCATAAAATAAATAAATGAAGTATGAAATGTATAAATCAAAATGATCAGATTGTCCCTGATGAGGAATACCTCCCAGTGATGGAAAAAGGAAGAAACCTTGAGAGGAACCAGACTCAACAGGGAACCCATCCTCATTTTGGGCGATAACAGATACAATCCCTGCGATTGATGTGCAGTCATACTTTATTAAGCTGTTTTTTCTCATCTGGCTTTGCTGTGTGTCATCAGAATAACAATAAAAACTAATACCATGCTTATAAATGATGATGACCAGAGGAGGTGTATAAAGAGAAAGTAGCAGTGGGCCTAAAACCAAACCTTGTGGGACATAATACATGCAGAATAGTCGCCATTTAAATATACAAACTGATAATAATCAGTCAACACAAGATCTGAGCCAGTAGAGGGCAGGTCCCTTCGCTCCTACAATGATTTCTAATCTAACTGTATTGTATTTTATTGTTAATTGTATTATATTGGGAAAATAGTTCCATTTTACTACATTCTAAATATTTTTATTTGCTAACATTATCAAAGATAGCTGACACTATGAATTCTATGACCTTCCTATAATTTATTAATCTTAGAATTCTGCAATAATTACAAAATCATTTATAGGCACACAGATACTTTTTCTTTATTCCTTTTTTTTTTTTACAGATGCATTAGTTAGAATCGCTTATATTCAAAATGATTACATAGAAGAAGTATGATTGAATCTTATACTGAATAGCTGTTTGCTTGGTCTTCTTGTCACTGATCCCAAAGATCTCCCGTGTTGAAGGCAGGCTTCAGTCATGGACAGCATCCAATTGTGCAAATAACCAGCATAATCATGAAGTAGTCCACCATTTGGAAGTTTCTTGGATAATTTGGATGCACTGTAGGATGTTGGGTATAATACAGTACAATACTGTACAATACTGTAATAAGAGGAGAGAAGAATCAGATAGAGGAGGAGATAAAGGAGTCTGAGTGGGAAAGACAATGAAACTCCAGCAAAGACTGGCTCGTTCATTGAGCTGATGTAAGTCTTGGGTTTTCTGTCCGGATCTCAAGTGGCAGTTTCTTATAAGTGTCTGTAGTTATAGGCAGAGAAACGATTAATTATGCGCTAAACTTGCATAGCATTGCGCTTAGATAAAATTGCTGTAAATATACATGTTAATTCAAATATATGGGGGACTTCAGGCCTAATATAAAATCACACTCTTATAGGGCACTGGTGGCTCAGTGGTAGGTGTTTCGCCTGCCATGCGGAAGGCCCGGGTTCGATTCCCAGCCAGTGCCCAAACCCCAGCCACTGGATGCAGTGCAGGTCCCGAGCCCGGATACAATGGGAGGGAAGGGCATCCGGCGTAAGAACTTTGCCAAGTTGTAGTGCGGACTGGATAGTCTGCTGTGGCGGGAGCAGCCGAAAGACCAAAAAATAAATAAATAAATAAATAAATAAATCACACTCTTACACATTATATTATTTCATAGAATGAGGGAGGGACATAGCCTTATGGTCCATGTGTAGCACTGTGTCATGGTTTGTGGTTAACATCGTTACGAGCACTGGAATGCTTCGATCAGTTGTGCTTATATCTCGAGGAGACTGTAGTGAGATGAAAAGACTTCGAGGCTATACTGTAAATGTGTGCTACAAAAGTGCAGCATTAACCAACATGGGTAAATGAATACAATCACTAATGATTTGTCATGAACATGCAACATTCCCAGTATAATGTTTGACATCCGTATTAGAATTATTACACACGTTTGAAAGAGAGGTAGTTCACTGTACTGAGTGATATGTGCCATTAGAAAACGTGTTTTTTTCATGGGATTGGTCAAAAATGTGTAGATTGTTTTCGATATGTAACAAACTTCTCTCGTATAGGAAGGCATTGAGAACTGCCACACTACTGTACTTTGGGTATATATTTGGTTTGCTATATAAGGCTCAGAGTGGGAGGGAGGAAAGACTGGAGCTCCTCAGTGGAAGACGAGATACAGCGACCTCCTGGAGATTTGCATCCGCACTACACCTGCAAGAAATACGAGCAGAAGCCAAGCATAAGTCTTAGCAGGCACAGCAGAGCAGACTATCATGGTAATATTTATTTTATCCTTCTTTTATATTTTATCCTTTACATCGTTATGTAAGATTCATTAATAATACACTCCAGGTGAAAGCAGAGGCGGAGCGTCATGTGTTATTACTTGCTGTGTGGTTCGGTTCGGTTCAAGCTTAGTTGTGAGGAGACTGGCGACAGTGCGGCAGGAAGCTGCTGACAAACTGGAAAAGATTGACAGATTAGTTATGTTCCCGCTAGAGTGTCTGCATTCACACATACACACACACATACACACACACGCATAATTCTTATTATAATCTGTACTTACCCAGGCTCAGGGCAGAGACACCTACTAGTGCAGAAAGCACATGCTCTTTACTCGCTTTATCGCACCTCTGCCTCAACACTCAAAATATACAGAATAAACACTTAGGATTAGTGTTGGGTGACCAGGGTCTAAGTGGTACGACTGCACATATAGACACATATAGATGCAGTGAATGTGTGGGGCCCATGAAAATATAATTTTGTGCATCTTCACATTTTGTGCATTTTATATTGTTTTTGTTTTGTTGTATAACATTGCATGCTTTAACATAATGATGTTGTTCTTATATAGTGTTACATTATGCCTTAGACCACTGTTTTTATGCCTACGTAATTATTTTATTGTTAGATTTTTATTTATATATTAGATGTTTATTAGATTAGATATTTACCTCACTTTTGTTTCCTAATGAAAAAATCAGCACACAGTTTGGAATCTCATGCCAAGAGGACGCCTGGGCAGCTGGTCCTGGCCATAGCAGAGGGGCTTCACATGAGATGTTGCTGCATAGTCCTTACACACTTGTACATATACATGCAAGAACCCGGTACACATTTAGACCTCACTTAACTGAACTACTTTTGTGTTGGCCGTCATAGTCTCTCTCTCTCTCTCTCTCTCTCTCTCTCTCTCTCTCTCTCCTATATATATATATATATATATATATATATATATATGTGTGTATATTATATATATATACAGTATGGGCAGTGGTGGGTTTCTTGCTGGCTTCCGGAAGGCCCTGGATGCAAGAAGGGCATCCGGTGTAAAACCTGTGCCAAGCTGTTGTGTGAATTCAATGGTCCGCTGTAGCGACCCCGTAACGGTAGCAGCCAAAAGATCGAAGCCAGACGAAGTATATACGTATATACTCCAATTAAATTTTATATACTTCTTCTAGGGGCCAAAACGAGCTCAAGACATTGAGGATGTAAAATCACAAAGGGATCTTTCATATCTCAAACTGTTGTGGCGAGATCTTAAACTTGTGCTGACATCTTAAGCTTGAGTGACATCACATTGAGTGAAATCATAATATGATGTTTTTTTTTCAGCATCAGGGGCTTTTTGAAGGTGTTTGTGAGGGTTGCCCACTAGAGGGCAGTGTTTTTAGTTTGTAGTTTTTGTTCCTAGACTCAGTTTCCCAGAAGCCTCCTCAGTCAGGTGATGTGGATGCTCACCTGAACTGAGGAGGCTCATTAGCACTGTTATAAATACCTGTTTGTTCTGGGAAACTGGGTCGAGCATTAATTCCTGTTATGTGGGTTTTGTTTTGTTGTAGTTTGGTTTGATTACATTTACATTACATTTGGCCTTTTGGTTTCAGGAGCACGTTAAGTTTGTTTATATTGAAATGTCTTTGTCTCCTAGCAGGATTAGCCTCTAGGAGAATTAGCCCTTTGTGTTTACCCTTTTGTGTAAGTAACCCCCATTGCATGTTTAGCTATTAGTCTGTTTCAATACTAATGAGGGTGATACTAACATGTTTAGATCTTAGTCTGTCTAGTCTTCGTGTCTGTCTAGTCTCCTTGTCTGCTTAGCTCTTAGTCTGTTTAGGTACTAACATCTTTAGCCACTAACCTTTAGAGTTCTTAGTCTGTTTCATACCTAGTCTGCTGTGTACCTTGTCTGTTCATCCCTTGGGTCTCAGGCTACTAGCCTGTTTAGCCATTAGTCTGATTAGCTATGAGCTAGCTTAGCAGCTAATGTGCAGCACAGCCAGTAGACCTAGCCAAGACTGTCTCGTGTTTGTTTATCCCTTGCATGTATAGTCCCTTGTGTTTAGTCCTCTAGTCTGTCTTGTCTCGTCCAGTTTGTATCCCCATGTCTGTACTGTATTAGATCGTGTAATCCTGAGTCTGTTTGTGTTTTGAGTTTCGTTTGATAGCATGCTCCATGTTTTTAGCCAACTTCCTTAGTTCATGTTTTGTTCATGTTTGCTTTTTGTGTTTGATTCTCATTAAAGACTTTGTTTCACTGCATCCCCTCTGCATTTATGCCTCAACACCAAGCCCACAGTCCTACATCATAATAGAACGTGACAGTGTTAACACACTCGAAAAGCACACAGCTTGTGTAATGCGCCCGGACGGTGATGGTGCAGGTGCTTGGGCCCGCTCATTGTTGCTTTGCAACAATATTAGATATTTATTATTAGATAGACTTGCCACACTCCTCATTTTCTATTATTTATTTCTTTTCTGGATTCCTGACAGCTAACTTCTGTTCTCCTAATTATTTTTATATATTCAAGTCCCACATGTTTAGTGAGGTTGATTCCCCATTGTACTGAAGTGGGTGTGTCTGGGTTCAGCACTATTCATTCCCCAAGGGTTTTGGGGCGGTTCTATCCTGTAATTTGCCATTTCTTGACTTGACTCACTTGGCACTTAATCAATTTTTTCTTTCAAATATTAAGAAAATTATAACTGAAGTGTGTGTGAAAAAATGCTCTCTCTCTCTCTCTCTCTCTCTCAAGGGGTTGTGCAGATTGGGACGTCTAGTGTTCAAATAGTGCAACTGCATTAGATACATAATCAGCCAAGGACATGTTTCACTGCATAGTGCTGGGGTTCCTGTGGCTTTCTCCTCTTTTTAAAACCAGGCCCGGATGTCTTGTCCTACATACACGTGTTTGCTTTACCTGTAATATTAAATACTGCTTTACTCTGCAGGTTTGTTTCCAGAGGATGGCTAGGTTATTGGTCTAAAAAACGAGCATGAAACAACTCAAGTGCTGAAGTTCAGAATTGTTCATGGTTTAGGATTATTTTGGAACAGTCACCTTAAACCACTGTACGTTCATATTCAGGCCAAACTCATGATATTAGTGCTAAAAAGTCTCACCTCGGTGAAAAGGTTCATTTTGTAGATACGATCATTTTTCATGAAATATGTAAATATGATGTTAAAATACAATATAATGCATGTAAATATGCATACACATATGTTTATCCGATAAAAAGAAACACATTTGCTAAATAAATTTTCCGGCCCTTTTATGTTGTAGCGTCTGTAACTTTTTTGAATTCAAATCTCTCAACGGTCTTAACTGTCATTCAGATGAAACTCGGCCAGTTTAGATTTCACATGAAAATGATGTAAACCTGAAAAAGTGTATTAAATAGTGTATACAATATTGCAACAAGAACGTGACATGGTTACGGACACTACAGACTATTTGGGGAAAGAATCCTTCATTTTGCACGGAATGCTTCAATTTAAGCAAAAAAAAAATTTCAGGACATATCCTTCTAGAAGCTTACACCAATTTCACCAATTATCATAAAGAAATATGAATAATTTACATTTTAAATGATTATTGCTTTGAGACAGTATAGAAATGGCCATTTTTGGGGCAACATATAAAATCATCTCTCCAAAGTTACTGTAGCAACTTGAAGTGTTTGCATGTTGCATAAACTTCAGAAGCAGCTTCTTTGGATCACACATTTTCAGTATTATATGTATAACATAATTTTTGCATAAATACTGTGTTTTGGCTGATTATAAAATGGTCATAATTTGTGTGACAAAGAAACACAGATACATCCAAATACATCTGAAATACAGAAAGACAGGACACGGTAACAGCAGGCTCGCTTTTTAAGGCAAGTTGAATTATCAACTTCAGACCAAAGTCTGAAAATGACTCCGCTGTGTGTACAATATGAGAAGACACACCAAGACATAATTACTGCAGCTCTTTTATGTGTTATTTACAATAATAATATAGACATGATGTTTACTGTACAATGCACTGGAGGGTTAGGGCTGTCCTGTGTTCTGTACTGACACATGCTCATGTCCAGCAGTAACAGAAAGACCCTCAGGCAGCAGGAGTGAGCGACGCTACACCCGGCGGAAAAGACACAGATACTGTACAGACATGATTTGGACTCAGGACTAAATTCCCAGTGTATATTTTATGGTATTAACTAGATGTTGAAAAAGACAGAAAAAAACCAACAGGCTGACATCTGCAGTGTTACAGGGATGAGAACAGAACTGAAGCATTTGACATGTTTGAGGTCGATGCCTTAAACTGGCACTAAGTGGAAAGGATGCGTTGGGGGGGGGGGGGGATTGTACACCTGTGTGTGTGTGGGGGGGGGGACACGAACGTGTGTGTATGGGGAGAGAAGCTGCGGAAAAATGGGAGCCACACAGAGGAGGTCTGAGAGGTTTCTCTGAGAGGTTTCGCTCCTGACGCACTCGAGCCGCGATCACAAGTCCCTCCGTATCTGACCAGCAGCCTCACAAACCAGCCCACTGAGGCATCGTCACAAAACTGCACAATGTTACAAGGCCGAGTCCTTCGTACCTGTACCATCATACAACAATGTGTTAATCACAGCTACTGTCCTGAATAACAGAAACACTAACTGTGGATTATTTACAGTGTTTAAACACTACAGGGGCCGATGATCATCTGTGATGTGTGTTGTTGGCCGCACGAATACACCAGCACGACGTAACGTGCGTCTAATGAGTGTGAAGTGTGTTAAACTGGATGAGGTGGAGTTCGGGAACTTGTCAAGTGCTTCAGTCTCCCTGTAAGTTCAGCACAGACAGCGGGACACGTCTCACACACGTAGACTAAATGAAGACCGCTGCCTTCGTATGCTGTTGAGGGATGACCGTGTGTTTGCTCATCACTGTGTGGATGACTGGGGATAAGGCCGGAGATGATGTAATGGTTTAGAGAACAGTCTGAATGGCAATACAATCTGGGGGAAAATGACTGTCAATCATACTTAAATAAAATGAAATTAACCCAAGAATTACACGAACAGCAAAACACTATGATTAAAATCATAGGAAATTTATAAGACACTATAAATAAAAAAGAAATTATTAATAAATGAATAAAAAATAGGACACGGCTTAAGTTTTAAATAATGTATGCCACTCATACTGCTTTACGCCACCATTACAAGAGCAACAATGCGATTCCCTGAGTTTTGTTTGTACATATTAGACATAATAGATAATAAAGCGTACATTCAGTGAAGTCATTGCTTTGTTTCATTCAAATGTTTCATATCGTCCTTATTTATACCGTGTAGCCACAGTGTTGTTGTTGTTGTTTTCTTTTGTATGAAATGCTAAAAAAAACTAATGAGAGCAAACTGATGTGCATACACGATTCTAACAAAGGGAAGTGTTGGCATGTTCGTCATTTCTTTAGATGAAAATGGACAAGAGACATGTCATGTGATTCTGAACAGATCACGAAGAAAAACTGAAAAAACATCTGAAATCTCATTAGCAGAGAAGTCGAGTTGGCGTTAATGACAGTATAAAACACAAAGCAACGCTCAAACTAAAGCTGCATTCGCTTAAGCCTTAATTTATATAGTTATTAAATAAAAAAACCTTCTTATTTAATCCCTTGTCATTCTTTAAATAAAAAAAAAGTCATACAGCTGTTACATGGTGATGGATTATTCAGTGCATATTTCCGTGTTCAGTAATGAATAAGACACTTTAATGTCAGTTGAATGGTTTGTCAAAATTATGTATTCACATTTAAACAAAAACAGAAACGCCTTAATCTGGTACAGCCGCCTCCACGTCCAGTTAACACTTAAATGAACGTAATCTCTGTGGTTCGGGATGAACAGAGCGAGAGGTCTGAGAGCTGATTAGCCGTCTCTTGGAGGAAGGCAGGGCCGTTTGTGCTCCACAGAATCCCTGAGCAGAAAAACAGTCACCAAAGTCGCAGGAACTTCGCGAAGGAAACTATAAAACCACAGGAAACCAGTCTGTCCTCCTCTCTGTGGCACCCCACTGAGCCTCCACTAGCGGGGGTGCTGAGAAGGGTAGCTTCTATGGTGTGGCGAGCCATATGAGGACGAAGATGGGGAGGTGTATCTGGATGTGTGGGTGGAGTGCGTTAGGATTGTGGAGAGTGGACGAGATCTGGGCGAGCTCCAGGTGGAGCGATACGAGCCTAGTATGGGCGAGCGGTACGGTGAGGCGGGGCGTGAACCCGCTGAATAGAGCGGCTCGATTGCATAGCGACGGGCCAAGCTGGTGGTTCGGGACATACTGGTGGCGTGAATGTCCACACCATAGGAATGTGGCTCCACCGTGTATGTCCGCATCCCCACCGTCCAGTGGGTGTGGCCCCGGCTGTAGGGTGTAGTCGGGGGGGTCCAGGAGGAGGAAAAAGATGCGGCAGGAGAGGAAGGGGCTTCCAGAGAGGGAGGACTACCTGGGTCAGAAGAGAGCAAGGGAGTGCCTAGGCTAGGGGACGACACAGCTGAGGTTTCTGCAACTGCTTCGGCTACTGCGGATGAGGTGTCATTAAGGGGCAAGGTGGCTGTTCCACTTACTTTGGGAGGTGTGGTCCTCAGTTTGGCCGTCTTGCCCATGCGGGGGCGCCGTGACTGCTCATGGTCGAACTCCAAGTCCTCCAGACGCTGCGTAAGTGCCAGTTTTTGCTGAATGGCCATGCGGAGGAGTGAGTTCAGTGTCTTCTTCTCATCCTCTGCTGCCGCAAGCTGCCTCTGCATCTCGTCCAGCTGATTTAAATACTCATCGCACCTGGAGGACGAAAGGCAAAAATAAAGCAGGAGGGGCAGAATGCACCAGGCAAGAGGATGAAACTGGTACTCTAATTCATATTTATCATTATGTCTCGTGCACTTCTTTTAAAATCAAGGATTAAAACTAACTGGCCGGACTGCCACTGACACTTGTGCTGTAAACTAAACTCTCCCAGTTTGAGGTGTTAAATCATGCTGTTAGACATTCATGCTTTTCAGGTTCTCACCGTGTAGCAAACATGGCCCTCAGTGAGGAAAATGTGGCAGCATCCTCTTTTAGTGCCTTCAGCTCGTTACGCAGCTTCATCATGGTCTCAGTCACCATCCGCTTCTCAGTCTCGTACTTGCTTTTCAGGTTCGCCAGAGCCATTTCTGCAGTCTGGCACACACAAAACCAAACCATGTTTCAATGCAATGAACGTTTTAGAATGACTCAGTAGTTTTACTAGAAACTTTCAGAATGACTCTGATTAAGACCCCTGCACTCTTGTGTTAGATGCATACCACAGCCTTGGTGTATTCAGAATGATGTTGCTGATATGGGGTGGGACAGTGAGAACTGCGCCCGAAAAATGTCTTAGGAGAATAAATGATCTGAACATAAGGTGAAACCTTTTTCATAATCCCGGCTGAAATACTGACCCGGTTATGAAAGAATCACGCTACGTTCATATGACGAATGTAAGCTCAGGCTTTGACTTTTCATTAAAGTATCTAAAAATCTGCATCAATGATTTGCTTATGAGCATATTAGTAAGTCCATTATTAAATGCATGCTTTTAAATTTACATAGTTTTGCCAAGAACTGGGGAGAAAGCCCTGTGGATTACTCAGTACTCGATGCAGTACAGTGATTTTGATTGACCGAAATTCGCCTACGAGACAAAAAAAGCTAGAAGAAGCCCTTATAAAAAGGAAGCAATAAAATGTCAGAGCTTTGAACACCCCCAGTAAACCCACAGCAAGTGTGATCAACGAGCTGCTACCGTCTGATAAAAGCACAGAGTAGCCTACCTGCTTGTTGGCTTTGAGCACCAGGCGCAACGTGGCAATCTGCTCTCTCTTGGTGCTCAGGAGGGATTTAAGTTTGAGAATTTCTTCCATACAAGCCTCCTTTTCCTTATCAAACAGCGGTGCGAGCTCGCGGACTGCTGCTCTTTGCCGAGATAGCTGTAGTGAGCGGTCCACAGCCTTCTGCAGATGCTTGATCTGGTCTCGGATAATGGCGTTCAGGTGTTGGAGGTTGATGGGCTCCCGCCGGATGTCGGAGCCTGCTGGCGAATCGGGTGCTGGGGATGAGGACGATGATGACGAAGAGGCACTGACAGCAGATGAGCTCAGCGCTGCGTGCACTGGGCTGTCCTCTGAGTTGAGGGGATCTTTGGAGGGCGAGTCTGTGGGGCTTTGTGAGTCACTCGGGGTCGAGGTGGAAGACGTGGCAGCATTGATAGCCGCCAGGCGGCGTGCCAGCCTTGGTGTCAGGAGAACCCGATGGTCTTCCTGTGGCTTAAGACCTCCAGACGTAGCTCGTGGGGGTGTCCGACCCTGGCGGTAATAATCCAGCATTACCCGATTAGGCGTTTCGTTGTTGCACATGCAGACGTGATGGTAAAGCTGAGCCAGTTCCTCACTGAAGGAGGCCAGCTCATCCTGGGCTGCAGCCAGGGTGTTGTGGTACTCCAGCGAAGAAGCATTACCTTTCTTTACCTCTCGCTGAAGTGCTGCTTCCTTCTCCCTCCCCTCACGGCACCTGCATTCCAGGCAAGTGACCTGTGCTTTAAAAGTCTGTAGTTGGACCTGGGTCTGTTCCTCTGCCCGTGCTGCCTGCTCCACACACTCTCTATGCCTCTCCTGAAGGTCCTTCAGCTCACCATTGAGCCTCACCACCTCTGTCACTGCTAGTTTGTACTTACACTGCAGCAGCTCCAAGCCCAGGCGCTGCATGTCTTCAGATGCCCATGAGGTGCTCTTCGTCTCTGTCACGGTCTCGTCCTCATCAACAGTCTCGATGGCGCTTCCTTGCTGGTGTAGCATACAGACTCGCTGGTGGAGGTGCCGTGCCCTCTCATACTGTTCAGTCAGGGCACACTGTGTGTGTCGTAGCTGTGTTTCACACTCCTGCAGACTATTCAGTGCTGACGTCTTCTCCTGCTCTACCTGAAAAGCAAAACGGGCATCGTGTTCCTTACTTCCATATACAAACAAACCAATTAGAGTAGCTGCAGTACGTTTACTGGAGTGAAGGTTAGCAGATGGTTAATCATTACAGTGTCTGGGTTTCAAATGGAACTGTGGTCACCTGGACGAAACCTAACTTCATTAATCATCTCCCTGATCATCTCCTACACCTGCATTTGGTAGACACCCTTATCCAGAGCAACTTTTTTGTTTTGTTTTCTACATCTGAGCATTTGCGGGTTAAGGGGCTTACAAAAGGGCCCAAAAGTGGTGATGCTGCGGTTGGAACCTGGGCCTTTCCGATCAGCTTCTTCTGGTTTTGTTCTTTGTCTTTTCCTTTCATTTAAAGGTTTTCTGTCCTAATTTTTGCCTCCAGGTGATTTGCCACACATTGTTGCCACGGTATTGTTACTCTGCACCTGCCCACAAACATCCTGCTTTTTTCTGTTATTTAAGACTTTTTTCAGTACTTTGTTTGTTTGTTTGTTTGTTTATTTGCATGATGCATCGCTTCATAAGTTTCCCTTCTCCCTCTGATGCGCCATCGCTCTGGAATTGGCTCAATCTGGACTCATCAGACCTTTCCGATCAGTGTTTTCTCTGATTTCTGTGTTTTTTTTTATAAACACACAGCTGTTTAGTCCCGATCCTGCGAGTTCTCATCACATTGTACTGCATGCATGTACAGTATGTATAGAAATTCTCTTACTTTTACAATTAAACTTCACCAAGTGTTCCTTAGTCTCCTTAGTTGTTTTCTTTGCTTGATGCTGCCTAATAATTTGACCCTTATGAAATGACAGGTTTTTGGCCAAGTTCTTTGAAATTAATTTATAGTAAACCATGTTTTGTTGATTTGTGACAAGAAAAAGAGTGTTTCCAACAATTCCAAATGAATTAAGCTGATATTACACATAACCCAACCAATGTATGACATATGTGCTATATATAGCTGTGCTATACTCATTCAGCACAAAATTAGATTAAACTGGTTAAACTGAACCCAGTTTGTTTTAGAGATAGGGGAAGGTTTACCAGCTGTAGAGATACTGACTGTTTAATTTCTAATAGGAGCAAATATTAAAAATGATGAACTACACATTTATGATCACTTACTGCATATACAGTATCAATAATTTATGTATTATACTTTTTTTAATCAGTGGTTAAAAACTGTAACCAAACACACCTGCTGCAGCTGTTGTTTAAGTTTCTGAATCTCGTTGAGGTGGAGCTCACTGAAGAGGTCAGGGGTCGTGGAGTCGCTATGTTTTCTCTGTCCCGTTCCTCTGAATTCCAGGTTTAATCTTCCCAGTGCTTTTCCAGCTGAACCCTGTAGAAGAAGTCCATTGCATTTCCCACCGTCCTCGCTGCCTGGGGAAGTGGCAGCAGTCGGGGTGGCACTGCCGCTAGGGGGCGCCGAGCCGAGGGCGAGCAGGTGGGCAGTGGCTGAAGAGAAAGGTCCGTCGCACAGGGTGAGGTGCTGGGCTAGTTCCTTACGGAGGCTGTTCTTCTGCTCACGTTCACTCTTCAAAGCATTCAGCGCCTCCTCCAGCTGGCTCTCGGAGATATCCTTCAGACGCAGTGCGTCTTCTAACTGGCTGTTCAGCAACACTGTCTCCTCCTCCAGAACCTTGATCTCATGTTTAAGGCCTTCGTACTCCACCTTGAGAGGAGAGAAATAAATACATTTACTCTGATTCCATACAGTATACACTGATCAGCTAGAACATTATGGCCACCCGCCTAATATTGAGTAGGTTCCCCCATTCCCTCAAAGAATGTAATGACCTGTGTGTTCTAACACCTATTTACTGAAACTAGCATGAACCTTGTCCTCAATATGATCTACTCTAGCACTTCTATCAGACTATGCGAGCCAGCTTCCCCATGTTCATCAGTGAGCCTTGGCTACCCATGACCCTGTCACTAGTTCACTGGTTTCCCTTCCTTGGATCTCTTTTGGTCTGTCCTGACCACTGCAGACCTGGAACATCCCAAGATCTGCAGTTTTGGAGTTACCCAGTTATCTAGCTATAGCAATTTGGCCCTTCTCACAGTAGCTATGGTTTCAATATCTCATTAGAATGGTGAGTATCTATATATAAATACTTATTTCACCAGATGATTGTGTCCATGAAGGGGTCTGTGGGTGTGTCTGTGCTCAGATACCTGGTTCTGTTTGAGAGTGGACACCAGTTTCTGCAGACTTATGTTCTCCTCCTCGAGTTCGGTATAGTCCTGCAGCAGCCGAGTCTCTCTGAACTTATACTCTCTCGCTTCTTCTCTCATCCTGCTCCTCTGTAACTCCAGCATCTCATTGTTCTTAAAAAGAGAGAAGAAGAGTGTTTTGGAGCGAGACAGCTCGAGAAAGTTGAAGGAATCCTGTCACTGACGTAGGACTGACGTAAGACTGAATCTAGCTGAAAACGCTATAAACACGGGCAAATGGAAATGCAAATAATTTCTCAGACAAAGCATGCGAAACTCCCAGACACACTCTTCTACTGTTACTCGGTTACAGCCAGGGTTTCAGCATCTCTGCAGCTGGTTATTACTGCAGTTCAGGTGTGTGTGTGTGTGTGTGTGTAACTGATGAGACAGAAGAGACTACACAGCCAAAAGAAGCTGTTCCTTGAGACAGTACCTCTCTAAGTTCCTGCAGGATGGTGCTGAGTCTTTCGTTCTCCGCCTGTGTGTTGGAGGCCTGAGAGCGGCTGTGCTTCAGTTCGGTCTGCTGATTCAGCAAACGGCTTATGTAATACGCCTCTTTGGTGGCAGACTCTTGTAGGAGTGCTTCTTCATTGGTCTCACTGTCCTCTGCTACCTTCCTCTGGGTCGTATATGCCTGGCTAAAGGCCTGAGTGTAACGGGACAAATAGGAAGAAATGTAATGAAAATAGAGACAAAACTGTTAAGACAGGAGGACGAGTTCATTGTTATGAGAAGGACATCAGTCAGTCTGAACATTAACAGAGTGCAGCCCAGGACTGTACGTCCTCCTGATTAGCCACCAATGTACAAATCATTCTACACAACACAGCGTCCACACACCTGTAACAAACCACACACAGGAACACGGAGCGAGATGGAGTGTGTTTCGGCAACTGACATCTTTACTGGAAAGCAGAACAAATTAGATCAGAGCTGATCAGATGGAGTCAGGTAATGACGTTACTATTGTTACTCGTCATAGACACTACTGATGTCTCATACGCCCAATTACTCCATCATCTGTCACCCGTTACAGCCGTCCTCGGAGGATTTAAGGAAGAATATTGCAGGTGCATCGCTCTACAGTCATCACCTCTCCACTTTTATCAGGTTTCCTGCACTTCGTTATCTATCTATAAACCTCTGCAGTCAATCTGTAGGAAGCCAGAGGTGATTTTCACTCCTATTCTGATATTTTTCAGAATCCTTTTCTTTTCTTCACCATTTTTACACTATTGCTGTCCGCTCTCCCACTCCTAATCCATCGATCCATCTTCTTGCTGGCCCGCCTACTCGCGGTTTCCGATATCTGTTTCCCATCATTAATCTGATGAGTCTGTCCTCTCCTGTCCTGTATACATGTCCAAACAGAACGAATTTACACTCCTTGCTAACTAACTTCGCCAATAGTTTGTTTTTCATTTTTTACTGCCTGAGCATTCTTTCATCCACTTTTTGGAATCTTTCTATAGCATTCCATGGTTCACAGGCATGGAGTAGTGTGGAGAACACACCTTATCAAAATCTCGAATTTGACTGAGTTTACTGACTTTTACTGTACACATCATGATGGTTAAAAAAACTATGCGTACATCGTAGCGCGTAAGTCCAGCTTTAACCAATCTGTTCTTTGCTTTAGTAGTTTTATTAGTGAGCACTTTTAATTTTTACTCCACTACATCCAACAGCAAGTACGTGTCACATACCACACCATGGTGGGAATATCGCCACCTGCAGACTATTATATGCACATCATGCAAAAATGAGAAGAGAGAGAGAGAGAGAGAGAGAGAGAGAGAGAGAGAGAGAGGCTGCAGTGAGATAATTCACACTCAGATACTTAAGTACATTTTAAGGTAGGTACTTTTGTACATCTACGGGGCAAAGAACATAAATACGGGAAAGATGAGCTGAGGATGGTGGAGCTACTGTACAGGCCTAAAGTTTGGTAACCATGATTACTAATCAATATGAGGGTCAGTTGTAACGTTGTAACGCAGCTCATGATTAAAATGTTAATAAAATGATTTTAACAATGTGCGCTCTGTGTTAAACAGAAGTTTAGATACTCATCTGACTCTTATTCAGTGTAAAGAAGCGTCTGATAAACAGAATATTGTTTCACCTTCTTAATTTATTCCCTCGTACGTGTTTTGCGAGTAACGGTACACTCAAGGCAATCCTCCAAAATCAGACACTTCAGCAGGTTATAAAGGTTCAACACAGGCTGAAATGAAACCTGTGCTACAGTATGACAGGCAATTATTTAGATTATCAGAATTTCCATATATTCATAAATATTTTTAATGGATTTCAAATTCAAATTCAATTCATCATTCATCACATACGATACACTATAAAAACACGTACAGTACACACATATCGTTTAAAATGCCATTAAATAAAATGAGTTTTGAAATTCAAGAATTGTACATTTGGGCCCTGGATGCTTTTATGTTGCCTGTTTTGTCACATTTTCATAAAGGGCGCCATTAATTATGAATGTGTCTGTACTTACTGTACCTAACATGTGGTGCTGTGTGACCATGTGGTTAGAGAGTCACAGTACAGTGGAACTCTGTAGTCAAAGCTGAATCTACTTAAAGTGATTTCTTGTAAATGACATCATGTGCAGGATGCCAGTGACTCAGCATCATACCGAGTGAGCGCTGGGGGTTGATTAGCAGATCACACGTGGATTTTACAGCCTTCAGGTTATGATTTACTAATAACATACCTCTGAGTTACCGAACACCAACAAGGGCAACCACAAATGATGTCATAAAGCAAATTCACTTCCCAATGCTGCAATTAAAGCAACGTTATTAAAGGTGCAATAATCGACCCTTCTGATATTTGAACTCGGAAGCTCCGCCCCCAACTGCCCAACATTTCCTAGCATAGCATTTCCAATTATCCGTCAATCTCAATAATCCCACTGTGCTAGTAAGCTTGTGTTTGGGGCAATAAAATCCTTCGCAAATGCTATACAGTAAATAACATGATCTAACACCAGACTGAACAATGACACGGCAAGTAGTGTCAGCTACCGGTAGCTATCTTGTGTATTGTAGGCAGTGGGGTGAGTATGGACAATTCCAGGGGCCCCTAAGTGACATGCTATGCCGATTAAAAAGGGTTGTTTTTTTTCAACATTGAGGGACCAATATTAGGTTTTAAAGGGGCTCAGAACCTCTAGCGCCGCCCCTGGTTGCGGATTAGCAAACTTTATCAAACAGGAACAGAGTAACCCCCTTCCTTCAAGCTTGTCATGCCTCTGAGGTTACAGAGCCTCTCCACCGTGTAATGCCTCTCCTACAGGATATCGACTCGACTCTTTGCCCTTGTCTTATCTAATAACCCTCATTTTGCTCTTCCTCTTTCGTTGTTTCTTCATCATTTGGAGACTGAAACCCAAAATGCAACATTACTATCTGCAGCAGGCATCACTAAATGGCGGATAATGAGAATAATGAATATACCAGTAATCTAGTGTATTTTCTTTTCTTGAGGTGGGCGTAGCTGTACTGTATGCATCACTCAACAGAGAAAATCCACACAGTAGTAATGAGACGAAAATGTGACACAGCACGGCTTACTCCGGGAAAAGGTCGAACGTAGACGTAAAACTGAACCTTCAAAGATGAATGGACAGATCAATATATGCTTAATGTTCGTGCAGGAAGTCTACTGCTGATTGGCTGGAGCAGTGTTTTTACGTTTCGGATAGAGCACCCGTGTTTATTTCCCTGCTGCGTGCAGAGACAGCTAGCCAGACTGAGCCGAGATATTCTAGATTCGTTATTATAATCGTTATTATAATATAATAATATATATAATATATAATCACTTCCTGCAGCTTTAAATACTCTGTATACTGCGTCAAAATACTGCGTCACTGCTCTTACTCAAATAAGCTCCACCCTAGTGAAGAAACACACAACAGTAACCGTAAAGAAGTAAGAGAGAGGATCATGTTTCACTTTCGCTTCCCAGAAACTGAGACTAACCAACAGTGAGATTATAGAGTTTATAACATGCACTAAACCATAGGGCTGTACGGAATGTGCTCACTGTAAGTGGGAGTATAAACTCATCATAGTTAGCATCGTGTCGAATCAGGTGCATCGATTTGGGGTGAAAATTATCTTTTAAGTGAGTTTTTGCTAAAATATCGATGCACTAAGCCTGGACACACTTAGGACACACACACAGCTAGGACACACTCCTTTCAGCTTTTTTTTTTTTTTTTGCCACAGAGATTTTGCTAAATCCTGATTGCAAAGTGACATTGGTTGTTTCCTGCTTCCTCCAGGGACTGCACTGAAAACCGAGTGGTGGTTCATTAGGGCAGCACTGGCCTGTCTCGCTGTAACCTGAGCTTCAGTTCTCACAGACACACTCAAATCAATAACCTTCCATGGCTTGAAGCTGCCTGGAACATATCCGTCTGTAATACTCCAAACCAGCTTTCGTCGCAACCAAGGCCGCTGTTTTCCGCATACGAGACAAATATGACGCAAAGACACTGACACTCAGCGTAGAGGTTCTTATATGCGGTTCTAACACAGGGTGAGATGGAGAGCTCTAGACTGTACTGCACTTAACAGCTAGCGTGAATTATTCAGTAACTGTGTCTCTCTGTGTGTAGGTGATGATCCGAGCCATACGACCGAGCGTTATACTACAGAATGAACAATGGAATGCGGTGAATGTGCAGCATCACACACTGTAAGCAGTCGTCTGCATCTAATAGGCTCCCATGTGGCCTTTATTATCATGCAGAGCATACTGTAAAAAACAAACCACATTGTTGCTGATATAAGTGAAAAATCAATGAACAATGATACAATAGCAGCAAATAACTCATATGGAGCCAAATATTCCTCTTATTTTACTGCCACAATATATAGTATATGGTTTACCTACAGATATTATTAGAAACTGAGAACCTCTAGGATTAAATAAAAATGCCCAGGTGTGGACCTCACTTCTCTTTAGTCTAGATCAGTGGTTCTCAAAGTGTGTGACGCCCACTAGTGGGGAATACAGACATGACAGGTGGGGCGCAATGAACGGGAGGAAATTAGTGGAAAATAACAGGAAAGTACCTATTCTGATTCATGCTGTTCTTTATTGATAATGAAGAGCGTACGCTCAAAACTAAACAATCACACATAAATAAATGGATCATTAATACAAGTAAATTGAACTGAAACCTGCGCGACCCACTGGGCAGCGCTGCGCGACTCTGACAGAAATAAACAGCGCCGACCATCAAAGTACATTTTACCCCGCTGGGATGCGCACGTACAAACCAGGCACGGCAAGGCGGAAACAATATTAAACTGTCCTGACATTTTAAATAAATTGAGTCGCGCAGGTTTGTGATTCGAGCGGCGCTGCGCGATCCACCGGGCTGCGCGAATAAACCAGATCATCACTGCGCTATCCAGATAGTCTCGCTGCGCTGTATTTGCGCAGATATTCGGTTCAATCGGGTGCCGCGGTTTCGTCCCACTTTTCATGTGTTTGGCTTCACATACACTTCGACAATGGAAGAAGACGCTGCAGCAGCAGTGAGTTTACTTACATGTGACGAAACCAACAACGAGGAGATTGTAAAGAAAAAAGCTGCCTCGTCTGTGGTGTGGAATTGGTTTGTGTAGAAGAAAAGTGATACGAATGAGACGAACGTGATTTGGAAGGTACACAAGTGCACTGTTTTAACAAGTGGTGGAAACACGTCAAACCTTTTCTATCATCTGAAATACAAACATCCAAACATGCTTATGGCCAAAGTAAAAAAAATACGGCAAACCCCAGCAATTCACAGTTTAAATAAAATTACATTAAAAAAATTACATTATGTAAAACAGTTTCTTTGTGTTTGAATTTTTATTTATGCATTTTCAGATACAAATTGCTATATTGTGATTGTGATCATTATCGAGGTAGAAAATTGCTTCTCCTGTGATAGAAGATTTTGGTTATATCACCCCCCCCCTAATGAAGCCTATCTTGAGCTTGGATTCATGGTGGTGATGGTGGGGGCAGAAGAGAGGCTCGTGTGTGTTTTGTGTCTTAAACCGCTGGCAGCAGACCGCATGAGACCCAACAAATTAGGAAGACACTTAGAGACAACACACTCCAGTCACGTTAATAAGCCACTCGACGTCTTTGAAAGAAAGCTGGCAGAATACAGACAGCAGGAGAATCGCATGGTAACATCTGAACCAGTGGACAGCAAAGCACAAATGGCTTCATTCAAAGTTACATACAGAATTGGCCAGTGCAAAAAAACTACAAACGATTGCTGAGCAGCTAATAAACATGGGGTCAATTATGCAAAGATAAGTGACAACGTAAGCCTTTTATAACAATTGCACGTGTATTTTATCTTTTTTGAACTTGGTCTTGTTTGATCTTATTGGTTTAGAAATTGATATTTCAATAAGCCGATTTCGTTATTATTTTGTTGACAAGTGGGGCTTGAAAATTCGCTCAGCCCCTTAAGTGGGGAATGACAGAAAAAGTTTGAGAACCACTGGTCTAGATGGTGATCTGCGTAATTATGAAATTTACCTTTCTGTAGATTATGAGTGTAATGTACAAACTTTGCTTCTTTTGTTTTGCCCCAGAGCTACAACAATCAGGTTGCTACTGTAACTAGTAAGAAAAAACTTATAGTCACTCATCGGCCACTTTTTTAGAAACACCAACTGTATGTATGTCCACATTGTTGCAGTTATACGTATAATCAGCCATGATTATATGACAGCAGCATAATGCAATAATATATATACAGGAACTTGTATAATCACTCGTTACGGCTGTGGTGCTCAGAAAAGCCTCTTTACATAAAACATTAAACCTTGAGGTCAATGGACTACAATAATCAATCAAACCTGGACAGGTGAAGACTAGAAAAAGGAATCATCTCGCCAGGCTTCAGCTGTGCTGTTTGGGTGCCATGGTGGCCTCAGAACCCTGTGAAACCTGATGTGGTCTTCTGCTGGTGCAGCCCATCACCCTCAGTCTTGTAGAAGATGCTTTTCTGCTTTTCCATGGTCCTACAGAGTGTGTTCTATAGTCTGGTCATTCTCCTCTGATCTCTTTTTAACAACAATGTGTCTCAGCCTACAGACACTCATGAAACACATGGTTTTGTTTTTCGCACCATTGTGTGTGTGTGACTTTTATATGTGAAAGTTCCCTTTCTATACTCACACCAACTGGCCAACTGGCACCAACTGCCAAAATCACACAAATCACGTTTTCCCCATTGTTGATGCCTGAAACTCCAGACTACCTGTTTTGCTGCCACATGATTGGCTGATGGCATTACAGCATTGACCTGCAGGTGTACAGGCGTTCCTAATAAAGTGTACATGTCAATTTGAAGCACTGTAACTTGCCTCAATAGACAACTATCATAAACAATTTCATGTAATTGCGGAATAATCAACATCCAAGTCATATTGGAACGAGTCTGTAAATGCCTGGACACAAAGAGGCCACATGCATTAAAGACAAAACTGTTTCTGACGTTTTACTGCTCCTTAAATCTATTTAACGGACATTTTTATACTGGAAGAGTCACATGTCAGATGTACAAAGTCTATCTAAGTTTTCTGGTGAATATTATTTTTCATGTAAGTAATTTTTGAATTCCATTTTTTTCTCCTACATTCATACTGAGTTGGAAATGATCTTATTGATAGCCGTGATGTCACACTTTTAGTGTTTGAGTTGTTAGAGGTCTGTTGATTATGCTGAGTATGAAAGAACTGGCTTCGTGACTCCACTGTGACTGAAATAAGCACCTACACTAGGACCTGCACCTCGGTCTGTAAGAGCTAGGCAAGTATTAATGCAAGCTTTATATGATGCTTTTATGATTATCTATACTTCTTGTGCATGTTTGTGTGATAAAACTCAACAGCAACACTCACGACAAAACTCACCACAGCCACGAGTCAGAACACATAATGTAGTTACTCTCCAGGACGGGTCGCCGTTTAATGGGAAGAAGGTGTGCTGATTTAGGCAGGCGGTTTAAATTATGTAATGGATGTAAACAATAGCAATATGTGTACCCTTACAGGTAATATTATATTATTACAGTATATAATACCAACCAAATACAGCATTTAAAACATTATCAGTACCTAGTGTGCATTATGTAACAAAAAAACATTCCATTTTGCTCAAGGTTCCTTGCTATGACATACTGTAGTCACTACATGAGCCGAATGCAAGCATGCTGTCATCATGAATCACGATTATTCTGCACTTTAAAGGAAACACTTTATGCTGTTGCTGCTGCTGCTGCTGCTGTATCCTCTGTATCTGTATACTGTTTCAAATGTGCTAGAATATTAATAAAAAAATAATAAAAGAGTCTATAAGGACAGAGCATGATGGATAGTGTGATGCTCCTGTGTTGTGTAGCAGAAATGATAAAAACCTTGTAATCAACCCTGACTGTAGACCGTACACTGAAACAAACCTAGATGTTGCTAAATATATCTGCCAATAAACAAAATCTCAAGAGATTCTGATAAACCTTCTACACTGTTCAGGCAATAATAAATCGTGTCTTTGTATACACAGGAACAATTCTATTACCATTCAGTATCTAAGCAAATTAACCCTAAAAGCTAATATTTCGAATAGATTTCTAAGGCTTATAACCACATCTTCACCTGTGTGTAATGCACTCTGGCAGTGCATGACATGCCTCTCCTATTTCTGATCACTTTGGGCTGAACAATTTTATGTTTTTCCAGTTATACTGGTATTCCCAATCCCAGTACAATATCCATCCATAACTTTCAATTAAATGAATGAGAGCCAAATATGTGAGTGTATCAAAAGATTCCAGCATGCCATCATTTCAATTGTTTTCTAGGAACAGCAGTTTTTATTCTAGGGAACCAGCACAGCATCTACACACTCAAACTCACTGTCACACACTGCCAGACATGATAAAAATCAAAAACATTACACTCATGGTCCAGACAGATGTAAGGGACCAGCCCCATTCATCTGTCTGTAGCTCACTGCAGCAACACCGCACTGTAAGCACAGAGCATTCTGGAATACAGGGACAAAGCTGCAGCCTCCAACTAGAATTATTGTTTAGTGGTAAATCCTATGCAGCATCATCTTTAGTTAGATCATTAGTTAGTTCACCCCAGCTGGGCCTTCAGACATCATCATACAGTGTGGTTGATTAAGGGGAAGCGTCAGTGCTGGGGTCTGTACATCATACAGTGAAGTAGGGCTGCACGATATATCGAAAACATATCGTTATCGCGATAATGGCACGCGCGATAACCATATCGCAAGGAGTTGCGATAAATACTTTATTTGCCAAGCATTTGTGTGTCCAAATTTGACCAATCAGATGGGCCCTTACTATGTTTATACCCGCTTATATATATATCTTTATACTTCATTCTGTCGCGAACTAAGCCCGGATGATCAGAAGACTTAGCGATTAGCCGTTAGCCGCGATTAGCCGTTAGCCCTTTATAGACGGTAAACCCAAACGCGGAAGCAAGCGAGTCGGCAGGATAACCACGCGAATTAGTCTAAGGACTCTCACAGAAGGGGAGCAAGGGAAAAACACACATTTAACCCGCATCCTATAAACACACACTCGAATCAGAAAGTAAACAATCTGAACCGACATGGCGAACACAGTGACTAAGCTCTATGCGGTGGTTTGTTTACTCGTCTAATACTTCCGGGTTCGCGCCCGCATTACTTCCGGGTCCTAGTGCCGGTCGCGGAGCGAGTGTGTGTGTGCGTGCGTGCATGTGCGTGACAAATAGTATTTTTATTTATTTATTTTTTGTTTAATAATATTTCTTTTTATAAAAAAAAAAAACAGGCAAGCCAAAGAGCCAAAATATTTAGTTTAAAAGATGCTCTTGTGTGTGATTGGGTGTGTGAGTGTGTGTATGTGTGTGTGCCCTGCGATGGATTGGCACCCTGTCCAGGGTGTACCCCGCCTAGTGCCCGAAGTCTCCTGGGATAGGCTCCAGGCCCCCCGCGACCCTGAACACAGGATTAAGCGATATAGAAGATGAATGAATGAATGAAGATGCTCTTGTTTTAAGACACTATTGATGAGTGTTACACGGTTACATGTAAATTAACAGTAATGTTTGAAAGTAATTCATATTGTGTTGGCAGGTTTATAGTAACAGCAAACCAGAAGTCAGAATATCTGCTGAGGTTTTTAAGTCATTCATAGTGTTTTGAAGTCTAAATATTTGCAACTTCCTTGACATATAGTTTCTTTTTAGCCTGAATTAGATTTAATTACATCAGACAAATATCTATTACCTGTTTATTTTAGTATGATCATTACATATAAATAAATAATAAAAATAAAAATAGGCAATAATAATAATAATAAAAAATGCATTTCTCTAGGGAAATGTTATATCGCAAGAAATATCGTTATCGCAGTATTCAACAACAATATCGCATATCGCATATTTTCCTAATATCGTGCAGCCCTACAGTGAAGTTTATTAAGGGAAGTGTCAGTGCAGGGATCTATAGAGTCTACAGTGTGGTGTATTAAAGGAAGTGTCAGTGCTGGGGTCTGTACATCATGCATCGGGTGTATTAAAGGAAGTGTCAGTGCGGGAGTCCGTACATCATAAGGTCAGTGTATTACGGAAAGTGTCAGTGCTGGGGTCTGTACATTATACAGTGAGGTGTACTAAGGGAAGTGTCAGTGCTGGGGTCTGTACATCATGCAGTCAGTGTAATAAAGAAATTGTCAGAGCTAGGGTCTTTACATTATACAGTATTAAGGAAAGTATCAGTGCTGGGGTCTGTACATTATACAGTGAGGGTCAGTGCTGGGGTCTGTGCATTATACAGTGAGGTGTATTAAGGGAAGTGTGAGTGCTGGGGTCTGTACATCATACAGTGCAGTTTATTAAGGGAAGTGTCAGTGCTGGGATCTATACAGTCTACAGTGTGGTGTATTAGGGAAATGTCAGGGCTGGGGTCTGTACATCATACAGTGCAGTTTATTAAGGGAAGTGTCAGTGCTGGGATCTATACAGTCTACAGTGTGGTGTATTAGGGAAGTGTCAGTGCTGGGGTCTGTACATCATACAGTGAAGGTCAGTGCTGGGGTCTGTACATCATACAGTGAGGTGTATTAAAGAAATTGTCAGAGGTGGGGACTACATTATACAGTGAGGTGTATTAAGGGAAGTGTCTGTGCTGAGGTCTGTACATCATACAGTGAGGGTCAGTGCTGAGGTCTGTACATCATACAGTGGGGTATATTAAGGGAAGGGAAGCATAATAGTGTATTACAGTCAGTGTATTATGGGAAGTGTCAGTGCTGGGGACTGTACATTATACAGTATTAAGGACAGTATCAGTGCTGGGGTCTGGACATTATACAGTGAGGGTCAGTGCTGGGGTCTGTGCATTATACAGTGAGGTGTATTAAGGGAAGTGTGAGTGCTGGGGTCTGTACATCATACAGTGAAGTTTATTAAGGGAAGTGTCAATGTACGGGTCTGTACATTATAAGGTCAGTGTATTAAGGAATGTGTCAATGTACGGGTCTGTACATCATACAGTGAAGGTCAGTGCTGTGGACTGTGCATCATAAGGTCAGTGTTTTAAGGAAAGTGTCAATGCTGGGGTCTGAACATTATACAGTGAGGTGTATTAAGGGAAGTGTCAGTGCTGGGGACTGTACATCATACAGTGAGGGTCAGTGCTGAGGTCTGTACATCATACAGTGGGGTATATTAAGGGAAGGGAAGTATAATAGTGTATTACAGTCAGTCTATTAAGGGAAATGTCAGGGCTGGGGTCTGTACATCATACAGTGGGGTGTATTAAGGGAAGGGAAGTATAATAGTGTATTACAGTCAGTGTATTTTGGGAAGTGTCAGTGCTGGGGTCTGTACATCATACAGTGTGGTGTATTAATGGAAGGGAAGTATAATAGTGTATTACAGTCAGTCTATTAAGGGAAATGTCAGTGCTGGGGTCTGTACATCATACAGTGGGGTGTATTAAGGGAAGGGAAGTATAATAGTGTATTACAGTCAGTGTAGTATGGGGAGTGTCAGTGCTGGGGTCTGTACATCATACAGTGAGTGTCAGTGCTGAGGTCTGTACATCATACAGTGGGGTGTATTAAGGGAACGGAAGTATAATATTATATTACAGTCAGTGTATTAAGGGAAATGTCAGGGCTGGGGTCTGTACATCATACACTGTTGTATATTAAGGGAAGTGTCAGTGCTGGGGTCTGTACATCATACAGTGGGGTGTGTTAATGGAAGGGAAGTATAATAGTGTATTACAGTCAGTGTATTATGGGAAATGTCAGTGCTGGAGTCTGTACATCATACATTGGGGTGTATTAAGGGAAGGGAAGTATAATAGTGTATTACAGTCAGTGTATTATGGAAAGTGTCAGTGCTGGGGTCTGTACATCATACAGTGGGGTGTATTAAGGGAAGGGAAGTATAATAGTGTATTACAGTCAGTGTATTTTGGGAAGTGTCAGTGCTGGGGTCTGTACATCATACAGTGGGGTGTATTAAGGGAAGGGAAGTATAATAGTGTATTACAGTCAGTGTATTTTGGGAAGTGTCAGTGCTGGGGTCTGTACATCATACAGTGTGGTGTATTAATGGAAGGGAAGTATAATAGTGTATTACAGTCAGTCTATTAAGGGAAATGTCAGTGCTGGAGTCTGTACATCATACAGTGGGGTGTAGTAAGGGAAGGGAAGTATAATAGTGTATTACAGACAGTGTATTATGGGAAGTGTCAGTGCTGGGGTCTGTACATCATACAGTGGGGTGTATTAAGGGAAGGGAAGTATAATAGTGTATTACAGTCAGTGTATTATGGGAAGTGTCAGTGCTGGAGTCTGTACATCATACAGTGGGGTGTATTAAGGGAAGGGAAGTATAATAGTGTATTACAGTCAATGTATTAAGGGAAGTATCAGTGCTGGGGTCTGTACATCATACAGTGGGGTGTATTAAGAGAAGGGAAGTATAATAGTGTATTACAGTCAGTGTAGTATGGGGAGTGTCAGTGCTGGGGTCTGTACATCATACAGTGAGTGTCAGTGCTGAGGTCTGTACATCATACAGTGGGGTGTATTAAGGGAACGGAAGTATAATATTATATTACAGTCAGTGTATTAAGGGAAATGTCAGGGCTGGGGTCTGTACATCATACACTGTTGTATATTAAGGGAAGTGTCAGTGCTGGGGTCTGTACATCATACAGTGGGGTGTGTTAATGGAAGGGAAGTATAATAGTGTATTACAGTCAGTGTATTATGGGAAATGTCAGTGCTGGAGTCTGTACATCATACAGTGGGGAGTATTAAGGGAAGGGAAGTATAATAGTGTATTACAGTCAGTGTATTATGGAAAGTGTCAGTGCTGGGGTCTGTACATCATACAGTGGGGTGTATTAAGGGAAGGGAAGTATAATAGTGTATTACAGGCAGTGTATTATGGGAAGTGTTGGTGCTGGGGTCTGTACATCATACAGTGGGGTGTATTAAGGGAAGGGAAGTATAATAGTGTATTACAGTCAGTGTATTATGGGAAGTGTTGGTGCTGGGGTCTGTACATCATACAGTGTGGTGTATTAATGGAAGGGAAGTATAATAGTGTATTACAGTCAGTCTATTAAGGGAAATGTCAGTGCTGGAGTCTGTACATCATACAGTGGGGTGTAGTAAGGGAAGGGAAGTATAATAGTGTATTACAGACAGTGTATTATGGGAAGTGTCAGTGCTGGGGTCTGTACATCATACAGTGGGGTGTATTAAGGGAAGGGAAGTATAATAGTGTATTACAGTCAGTGTATTATGGGAAGTGTCAGTGCTGGGGTCTGTACATCATACAGTGAGGGTCAGTGCTGAGGTCTGTACATCATACAGTGGGGTATATTAAGGGAAGGGAAGCATAATAGTGTATTACAGTCAGTGTATTATGGGAAGTGTCAGTGCTGGGGACTGTACATTATACAGTATTAAGGACAGTATCAGTGCTGGGGTCTGGACATTATACAGTGAGGGTCAGTGCTGGGGTCTGTGCTTTATACAGTGAGGTGTATTAAGGAAAGTGTCAATGCTGGGGTCTGTGCATTATACAGTATTAAGGAAAGTATCAGTGCTGGGGTCTGTACATTATACAGTGAGGGTCAGTGCTGGGGTCTGTGCATTATACAGTGAGGTGTATTAAGGGAAGTGTGAGTGCTGGGGTCTGTACATCATACAGTGAAGTTTATTAAGGGAAGTGTCAATGTACGGGTCTGTACATTATAAGGTCAGTGTATTAAGGAAAGTGTCAATGTACGGGTCTGTACATTATACAGTGAGGGTCAGTGCTGGGGTCTGTACATTACACAGTGAGGTGTATTAAGGGAAGTGTCAGTGCTGGGGACTGTACATCATACAGTGAGGGTCAGTGCTGAGGTCTGTACATCATACAGTGGGGTATATTAAGGGAAGGGAAGCATAATAGTTTATTACAGTCAGTGTAGTATGGGAAGTGTCAGTGCTGGGGTCTGTACATCATACAGTGTGGTGTATTAAGGGAAGGGAAGTATAATAGTGTATTACAGTCAGTGTATTTTGGGAAGTGTCAGTGCTGGGGTCTGTACATCATACAGTGTGGTGTATTAATGGAAGGGAAGTATAATAGTGTATTACAGTCAGTCTATTAAGGGAAATGTCAGTGCTGGGGTCTGTACATCATACAGTGGGGTGTATTAAGGGGACGGAAGTATAATATTATATTACAGTCAGTGTATTAAGGGAAATGTCAGGGCTGGGGTCTGTACATCATACACTGTTGTATATTAAGGGAAGTGTAAGTGCTGGGGTCTGTACATCATACAGTGGGGTGTGTTAATGGAAGGGAAGTATAATAGTGTATTACAGTCAGTGTATTATGGGAAATGTCAGTGCTGGAGTCTGTACATCATACATTGGGGTGTATTAAGGGAAGGGAAGTATAATAGTGTATTACAGTCAGTGTATTATGGAAAGTGTCAGTGCTGGGGTCTGTACATCATACAGTGGGGTGTATTAAGGGAAGGGAAGTATAATAGTGTATTACAGTCAGTGTATTAAGGGAAATGTCAGGGCTGGGGTCTGTACATCATACAGTGGGGTGTATTAAGGGAAGGGAAGTATAATAGTGTATTACAGTCAGTGTATTATGGGAAGTGTCAGTGCTGGGGTCTGTACATCATACAGTGGGGTGGATTAATGGAAGGGAAGTATAATAGTGTATTACAGGCAGTGTATTATGGGAAGTGTTGGTGCTGGGGTCTGTACATCATACAGTGTGGTGTATTAATGGAAGGGAAGTATAATAGTGTATTACAGTCAGTGTATTATGGGGAGTGTCAGTGCTGGGGTCTGTACATCATACAGTGAGTGTCAGTGCTGAGGTCTGTACATCATACAGTGGGGTGTATTAAGAGAAGGGAAGTATAATATTGTATTACAGTCAGTGTATTATGGGAAGTGTCAGTGCTGGAGTCTGTACATCATACAGTGGGGTGTATTAAGGGAAGGGAAGTATAATATTGTATTACAGTCAGTGTATTATGGGAAGTGTCAGTGCTGGAGTCTGTACATCATACAGTGGGGTGTATTAAGGGAAGGCAAGTATAATAGTGTATTACAGTCAGTGTATTATGGGAAGTGTCAGTGCTGGGGTCTGTACATCATACAGTGGGGTGTATTAAGGGAAGGGAAGTATAATAGTGTATTACAGTCAGTGTATTATGGGAAGTGTCAGTGCTGGGGTCTGTACATCATACAGTGGGGTGTATTAAGGGAAGGGAAGTATAATAGTGTATTACAGTCAGTGAATTATGGGAAGTGTCAGTGCTGGGGTCTGTACATCATACAGTGGGGTGTATTAAGGGAAGGGAAGTATAATAGTGTATTACAGTCAGTGTATTATGGGAAGTGTCAGTGCTGGGGTCTGTACATCATACAGTGGGGTGTATTAAGGGAAGGGAAGTATAATAGTGTATTACAGTCAGTGTATTAAGGGAAATGTCAGTGCTGGGGTCTGTACATTATACAGTGGGGTGTATTAAGGGAAGGGAAGTATAATAGTGTATTACAGTCAGTGTATTAAGGAAAATGTAAGTGCTGGGGTCTGTACATCATACACTGTTGTATATTAAGGGAACTATCAGTGCTGGGGTCTGTACATCATACAGTGGGGTGTATTAAGGGAAGGGAAGTATAATAGTGTATTACAGTCAGTGTATTATGGCAAGTGTCAGTGCTGGGGTCTGTACATCATACAGTGGGGTGTATTAAGGGAAGGGAAGTATAATAGTGTATTACAGTCAGTGTATTATGGGAAGTGTCAGTGCTGGGGTCTGTACATCATACAGTGGGGTGTATTAAGGGAAGGGAAGTATAATAGTGTATTACAGTCAGTGTATTATGGGAAGTGTCAGTGCTGGGGTCTGTACATCATACAGTGGGGTGTAATAAGGGAAAGGAAGTATAATAGTGTATTACAGTCAGTGTATTATGGGAAATGTCAGTGCTGGAGTCTGTACATCATACAGTGGGGTGTATTAAGGGAAGGGAAGTATAATAGTGTATTACAGTCAGTGTATTATGGGAAGTGTCAGTGCTGGGGTCTGTACATCATACAGTGGGGTGTATTAAGGGAAGGGAAGTATAATAGTGTATTACAGTCAGTGTATTATGGGAAGTGTCAGTGCTGGGGTCTGTACATCATACAGTGGGGTGTAATAAGGGAAAGGAAGTATAATAGTGTATTACAGTCAGTGTATTATGGGAAATGTCAGTGCTGGAGTCTGTACATCATACAGTCGGGTGTATTAAGGGAAGGGAAGTATAATAGTGTATTACAGTCAGTGTATTATGGGAAGTGTCAGTGCTGGGGTCTGTACATCATACAGTGGGGTGTATTAAGGGAAGGGAAGTATAATAGTGTATTACAGTCAGTGTATTATGGGAAGTGTCAGTGCTGGAGTCTGTACATCATACAGTGGGGTGTAGTAAGGGAAGGGAAGTATAATAGTGTATTACAGACAGTGTATTATGGGAAGTGTCAGTGCTGGGGTCTGTACATCATACAGTGGGGTGTATTAAGGGAAGGGAAGTATAATAGTGTATTACAGTCAGTGTATTATGGGAAGTGTCAGTGCTGGGGTCTGTACATCATACAGTGTGGTGTATTAATGGAAGGGAAGTATAATAGTGTATTACAGTCAGTGTATTATGGGGAGTGTCAGTGCTGGGGTCTGTACATCATACAGTGAGTGTCAGTGCTGAGGTCTGTACATCATACAGTGGGGTGTATTAAGAGAAGGGAAGTATAATAGTGTAATACCGTCAGTGTATTATGGGAAGTGTCAGTGCTGGGGTCTGTACATCATACAGTGAGTGTGAGTGCTGGGGTTTGTACATCATACAGTGGGGTGTATTAAGGGAAGGGAAGTATAATAGTGTATTACAGTCTGTGTAGTATGGGGAGTGTCAGTGCTGGGGTCTGTACATCATACAGTGAGTGTCAGTGCTGAGGTCTGTACATCATACAGTGTGGTGTATTAAGGGAAGGGAAGTATAATAGTGTATTACAGTCAGTGTATTATGGGAAGTGTCAGTGCTGGGGTCTATACATCATACATTGGGGTGAATTAAGGGAAGTATAATAGTGTATTACAGTCAGTGTATTATGGGACGTCTCAGTGCTGGGGTCTGTACATCATACAGTGGGGTGTATTAAGGGAAGGGAAGTATAATATTGTATTACAGTCAGTGTATTATGGGAAGTGTCAGTGCTGGAGTCTGTACATCATACAGTGGGGTGTATTAAGGGAAGGGAAGTATAATATTGTATTACAGTCAGTGTATTATGGGAAGTGTCAGTGCTGGAGTCTGTACATCATACAGTGGGGTGTATTAAGGGAAGGGAAGTATAATATTGTATTACAGTCAGTGTATTATGGGAAGTGTCAGTGCTGGAGTCTGTACATCATACAGTGGGGTGTATTAAGGGAAGGGAAGTATAATAGTGTATTACAGGCAGTGTATTATGGGAAGTGTTGGTGCTGGGGTCTGTACATCATACAGTGGGGTGTATTAAGGGAAGGGAAGTATAATAGTGTATTACAGTCAGTGTATTATGGGAAGTGTCAGTGCTGTGGTCTGTACATCATACAGTGCGGTGTATTAAGAGAAGGGAAGTATAATAGTGTATTACAGTCAGTGTATTGAGGGAAATGTCAGTGCTGGGGTCTGTACATCATACAGTGGGGTGTATTAAGGGAAGGGAAGTATAATAGTGTATTACAGTCAGTGTATTATGGGAAGTGTCAGTGCTGGGGTCTGTACATCATACAGTGGGGTGTATTAAGGGAAGGGAAGTATAATAGTGTATTACAGTCAGTGTATTAAGGGAAATGTCAGTGCTGGGGCCTGTACATCATACAGTGGGGTGTATTAAGGGAACGGAAGTATAATAGTGTATTACAGTCAGTGTATTAAGGGAAGTGTCTGTGCTGAGGTCTGTACATCATACAGTGAGGGTCAGTGCTGGGGTCTGTACATCATAAAGTGGGGTGTATTAAGGGAAGGCAAGTATAATAGTGTATTACAGTCAGTGTATTATGGGAAGTGTCAGTGCTGGGGTAGGTACATCATACAGTGGGGTGTAATAAGGGAAAGGAAGTATAATAGTGTATTACAGTCAGTGTATTATGGGAAGTGTCAGTGCTGGGGTCTGTACATCATACAGTGGGGTGTATTAAGGGAAGGGAAGTATAATAGTGTATTACAGTCAGTGTATTATGGGAAGTGTCAGTGCTGGAGTCTGTACATCATACAGTGGGGTGTAGTAAGGGAAGGGAAGTATAATAGTGTATTACAGTCAGTGTATTATGGGAAGTGTCAGTGCTGGGGTCTGTACATCATACAGTGTGGTGTATTAATGGAAGGGAAGTATAATAGTGTATTACAGTCAGTGTATTATGGGGAGTGTCAGTGCTGGGGTCTGTACATCATACAGTGAGTGTCAGTGCTGAGGTCTGTACATCATACAGTGGGGTGTATTAAGAGAAGGGAAGTATAATATTGTATTACAGTCAGTGTATTATGGGAAGTGTCAGTGCTGGAGTCTGTACATCATACAGTGGGGTGTATTAAGGGAAGGGAAGTATAATATTGTATTACAGTCAGTGAATTATGGGAAGTGTCAGTGCTGGAGTCTGTACATCATACAGTGGGGTGTATTAAGGGAAGGCAAGTATAATAGTGTATTACAGTCAGTGTATTATGGGAAGTGTCAGTGCTGGGGTCTGTACATCATACAGTGCGGTGTATTAAGGGAAGGGAAGTATAATATTGTATTACAGTCAGTGTATTATGGGAAGTGTCAGTGCTGGAGTCTGTACATCATACAGTGGGGTGTATTAAGGGAAGGGAAGTATAATATTGTATTACAGTCAGTGTATTATGGGAAGTGTCAGTGCTGGAGTCTGTACATCATACAGTGGGGTGTATTAAGGGAAGGGAAGTATAATAGTGTATTACAGTCAGTGTATTATGGGAAGTGTCAGTGCTGGGGTCTGTACATCATACAGTGGGGTGTATTAAGGGAAGGGAAGTATAATAGTGTATTACAGTCAGTGTATTATGGGAAGTGTCAGTGCTGGGGTCTGTACATCATACAGTGGGGTGTATTAAGGGAAGGGAAGTATAATAGTGTATTACAGTCAGTGTATTAAGGGAAATGTCAGTGCTGGGGTCTGTACATTATACAGTGGGGTGTATTAAGGGAAGGGAAGTATAATAGTGTATTACAGTCAGTGTATTAAGGAAAATGTCAGTGCTGGGGTCTGTACATCATACACTGTTGTATATTAAGGGAAGTATCAGTGCTGGGGTCTGTACATCATACAGTGGGGTGTATTAAGGGAAGGGAAGTATAATAGTGTATTACAGTCAGTGTATTATGGCAAGTGTCAGTGCTGGGGTCTGTACATCATACAGTGGGGTGTATTAAGGGAAGGGAAGTATAATAGTGTATTACAGTCAGTGTATTATGGGAAGTGTCAGTGCTGGGGTCTGTACATCATACAGTGGGGTGTATTAAGGGAAGGGAAGTATAATAGTGTATTACAGTCAGTGTATTATGGGAAGTGTCAGTGCTGGGGTCTGTACATCATACAGTGGGGTGTAATAAGGGAAAGGAAGTATAATAGTGTATTACAGTCAGTGTATTATGGGAAATGTCAGTGCTGGAGTCTGTACATCATACAGTGGGGTGTATTAAGGGAAGGGAAGTATAATAGTGTATTACAGTCAGTGTATTATGGGAAGTGTCAGTGCTGGGGTCTGTACATCATACAGTGGGGTGTATTAAGGGAAGGGAAGTATAATAGTGTATTACAGTCAGTGTATTATGGGAAGTGTCAGTGCTGGGGTCTGTACATCATACAGTGGGGTGTAATAAGGGAAAGGAAGTATAATAGTGTATTACAGTCAGTGTATTATGGGAAATGTCAGTGCTGGAGTCTGTACATCATACAGTGGGGTGTATTAAGGGAAGGGAAGTATAATAGTGTATTACAGTCAGTGTATTATGGGAAGTGTCAGTGCTGGGGTCTGTACATCATACAGTGGGGTGTATTAAGGGAAGGGAAGTATAATAGTGTATTACAGTCAGTGTATTATGGGAAGTGTCAGTGCTGGAGTCTGTACATCATACAGTGGGGTGTAGTAAGGGAAGGGAAGTATAATAGTGTATTACAGACAGTGTATTATGGGAAGTGTCAGTGCTGGGGTCTGTACATCATACAGTGTGGTGTATTAATGGAAGGGAAGTATAATAGTGTATTACAGTCAGTGTATTATGGGGAGTGTCAGTGCTGGGGTCTGTACATCATACAGTGAGTGTCAGTGCTGAGGTCTGTACATCATACATTGGGGTGTATTAAGAGAAGGGAAGTATAATAGTGTATTGCAGTCAGTGTATTAAGGGAAATGTCAGTGCTGGGGCCTGTACATCATACAGTGGGGTGTATTAAGGGAAGGGAAGTATAATAGTGTAATACCGTCAGTGTATTATGGGAAGTGTCAGTGCTGGGGTCTGTACATCATACAGTGAGTGTGAGTGCTGGGGTTTGTACATCATACAGTGGGGTGTATTAAGGGAAGGGAAGTATAATAGTGTATTACAGTCTGTGTATTATGGGAAGTGTCAGTGCTGGGGTCTGTACATCATACATTGGGGTGAATTAAGGGAAGTATAATATTGTATTACAGTCAGTGTATTATGGGAAGTGTCAGTGCTGGAGTCTGTACATCATACAGTGGGGTGTATTAAGGGAAGGGAAGTATAATATTGTATTACAGTCAGTGTATTATGGGAAGTGTCAGTGCTGGAGTCTGTACATCATACAGTGCGGTGTATTAAGGGAAGGGAAGTATAATAGTGTATTACAGTCAGTGTATTATGGGAAGTGGCAGTGCTGGGGTCTGTAAATCATACAGTGGGGTGTATTAAGAGAAGGGAAGTATAATAGTGTATTACAGTCAGTGTATTAAGGGAAATGTCAGTGCTGGGGTCTGTACATCATACAGTGGGGTGTATTAAGGGAAGGGAAGTATAATAGTGTATTACAGTCAGTGTATTATGGGAAGTGTCAGTGCTGGGGTCTGTACATCATACACTGTTGTATATTAAGGGAAGTATCAGTGCTGGGGTCTGTACATCATACAGTGGGGTGTATTAAGGGAAGGGAAGTATAATAGTGTATTACAGTCAGTGTATTAAGGGAAATGTCAGTGCTGGGGCCTGTACATCATACAGTGGGGTGTATTAAGGGAACGGAAGTATAATAGTGTATTACAGTCAGTGTATTAAGGGAAGTGTCTGTGCTGAGGTCTGTACATCATACAGTGAGGGTCAGTGCTGGGGTCTGTACATCATAAAGTGGGGTGTATTAAGGGAAGGCAAGTATAATAGTGTATTACAGTCAGTGTATTATGGGAAGTGTCAGTGCTGGGGTCTGTACATCATACAGTGGGGTGTATTAAGGGAAGGGAAGTATAATAGTGTATTACAGTCAGTGTATTATGGGAAGTGTCAGTGCTGGGGTCTGTACATCATACAGTGGGGTGTATTAAGGGAAGGGAAGTATAATAGTGTATTACAGTCAGTGTATTATGGGAAGTGTCAGTGCTGGGGTCTGTACATCATACAGTGGGGTGTATTAAGGGAAGGCAAGTATAATAGTGTATTACAGTCAGTGTATTATGGGAAGTGTCAGTGCTGGGGTCTGTACATCATACAGTGGGGTGTATTAAGGGAAGGCAAGTATAATAGTGTATTACAGTCAGTGTATTATGGGAAGTGTCAGTGCTGGGGTCTGTACATCATACAGTGGGGTGTATTAAGGGAAGGGAAGTATAATAGTGTATTACAGTCAGTGTATTATGGGAAGTGTCAGTGCTGGGGTCTGTACATCATACAGTGGGGTGTATTAAGGGAAGGGAAGTATAATAGTGTATTACAGTCAGTGTATTATGGGAAGTGTCAGTGCTGGGGTCTGTACATCATACAGTGGGGTGTATTAAGGGAAGGGAAGTATAATAGTGTATTACAGTCAGTGTATTATGGGAAGTGTCAGTGCTGGGGTCTGTACATCATACAGTGGGCTGTATTAAGGGAAGGCAAGTATAATAGTGTATTACAGTCAGTGTATTATGGGAAGTGTCAGTGCTGGGGTCTGTACATCATACAGTGGGGTGTATTAAGGGAACGGAAGGATAATAGTGTATTACAGTCAGTGTATTATGGGAAGTGTCAGTGCTGGGGTCTGTACATCATACAGTGGGGTGTATTAAGGGAAGGGAAGTATAATAGTGTATTACAGTCAGTGTATTATGGGAAGTGTCAGTGCTGGGGTCTGTACATCATACAGTGGGGTGTATTAAGGGAAGGGAAGTATAATAGTGTATTACAGTCAGTGTAGTATGGGGAGTGTCAGTGCTGGAGTCTGTACATCATACAGTGTGGTGTATTAATGGAAGGGAAGTATAATAGTGTATTACAGTCAGTGTATTATGGGGAGTGTCAGTGCTGGGGTCTGTACATCATACAGTGAGTGTCAGTGCTGAGGTCTGTACATCATACAGTGGGGTGTATTAAGAGAAGGGAAGTATAATATTGTATTACAGTCAGTGTATTATGGGAAGTGTCAGTGCTGGGGTCTGTACATCATACAGTGTGGTGTATTAATGGAAGGGAAGTATAATAGTGTATTACAGTCAGTGTATTATGGGGAGTGTCAGTGCTGGGGTCTGTACATCATACAGTGAGTGTCAGTGCTGAGGTCTGTACATCATACAGTGGCGTGTATTAAGAGAAGGGAAGTATAATATTGTATTACAGTCAGTGTATTATGGGAAGTGTCAGTGCTGGAGTCTGTACATCATACAGTGGGGTGTATTAAGGGAAGGCAAGTATAATAGTGTATTACAGTCAGTGTATTATGGGAAGTGTCAGTGCTGGGGTCTGTACATCATACAGTGCGGTGTATTAAGGGAAGGGAAGTATAATATTGTATTACAGTCAGTGTATTATGGGAAGTGTCAGTGCTGGAGTCTGTACATCATACAGTGGGGTGTATTAAGGGAAGGGAAGTATAATATTGTATTACAGTCAGTGTATTATGGGAAGTGTCAGTGCTGGAGTCTGTACATCATACAGTGGGGTGTATTAAGGGAAGGCAAGTATAATAGTGTATTACAGTCAGTGTATTATGGGAAGTGTCAGTGCTGGGGTCTGTACATCATACAGTGGGGTGTATTAAGGGAAGGGAAGTATAATAGTGTATTACAGTCAGTGTATTATGGGAAGTGTCAGTGCTGGGGTCTGTACATCATACAGTGGGGTGTATTAAGGGAAGGGAAGTATAATAGTGTATTACAGTCAGTGTATTAAGGGAAATGTCAGTGCTGGGGTCTGTACATTATACAGTGGGGTGTATTAAGGGAAGGGAAGTATAATAGTGTATTACAGTCAGTGTATTAAGGAAAATGTCAGTGCTGGGGTCTGTACATCATACACTGTTGTATATTAAGGGAAGTATCAGTGCTGGGGTCTGTACATCATACAGTGGGGTGTATTAAGGGAAGGGAAGTATAATAGTGTATTACAGTCAGTGTATTATGGGAAGTGTCAGTGCTGGGGTCTGTACATCATACAGTGGGGTGTATTAAGGGAAGGGAAGTATAATAGTGTATTACAGTCAGTGTATTATGGGAAGTGTCAGTGCTGGGGTCTGTACATCATACAGTGGGGTGTAATAAGGGAAAGGAAGTATAATAGTGTATTACAGTCAGTGTATTATGGGAAATGTCAGTGCTGGAGTCTGTACATCATACAGTGGGGTGTATTAAGGGAAGGGAAGTATAATAGTGTATTACAGTCAGTGTATTATGGGAAGTGTCAGTGCTGGGGTCTGTACATCATACAGTGGGGTGTATTAAGGGAAGGGAAGTATAATAGTGTATTACAGTCAGTGTATTATGGGAAGTGTCAGTGCTGGGGTCTGTACATCATACAGTGGGGTGTAATAAGGGAAAGGAAGTATAATAGTGTATTACAGTCAGTGTATTATGGGAAATGTCAGAGCTGGAGTCTGTACATCATACAGTGGGGTGTATTAAGGGAAGGGAAGTATAATAGTGTATTACAGTCAGTGTATTATGGGAAGTGTCAGTGCTGGGGTCTGTACATCATACAGTGGGGTGTAATAAGGGAAAGGAAGTATAATAGTGTATTACAGTCAGTGTATTATGGGAAATGTCAGTGCTGGAGTCTGTACATCATACATTGGGGTGTATTAAGGGAAGGGAAGTATAATATTGTATTACAGTCAGTGTATTATGGGAAGTGTCAGTGCTGGAGTCTGTACATCATACAGTGGGGTGTAGTAAGGGAAGGGAAGTATAATAGTGTATTACAGACAGTGTATTATGGGAAGTGTCAGTGCTGGGGTCTGTACATCATACAGTGGGGTGTATTAAGGGAAGGGAAGTATAATAGTGTATTACAGTCAGTGTATTATGGGAAGTGTCAGTGCTGGGGTCTGTACATCATACAGTGTGGTGTATTAATGGAAGGGAAGTATAATAGTGTATTACAGTCAGTGTATTATGGGGAGTGTCAGTGCTGGGGTCTGTACATCATACAGTGAGTGTCAGTGCTGAGGTCTGTACATCATACAGTGGGGTGTATTAAGAGAAGGGAAGTATATTAGTGTATTACAGTCAGTGTATTAAGGGAAATGTCAGTGCTGGGGCCTGTACATCATACAGTGGGGTGTATTAAGAGAAGGGAAGTATAATAGTGTAATACCGTCAGTGTATTATGGGAAGTGTCAGTGCTGGGGTCTGTATATCATACAGTGAGTGTGAGTGCTGGGGTTTGTACATCATACAGTGGGGTGTATTAAGGGAAGGGAAGTATAATAGTGTATTACAGTCTGTGTAGTATGGGGAGTGTCAGTGCTGGGGTCTGTACATCATACAGTGAGTGTCAGTGCTGAGGTCTGTACATCATACAGTGTGGTGTATTAAGGGAAGGGAAGTATAATAGTGTATTACAGTCAGTGTATTATGGGAAGTGTCAGTGCTGGGGTCTGTACATCATACAGTGGGGTGTATTAAGGGAAGGGAAGTATAATATTGTATTACAGTCAGTGTATTATGGGAAGTGTCAGTGCTGGAGTCTGTACATCATACAGTGGGGTGTATTAAGGGAAGGGAAGTATAATATTGTATTACAGTCAGTGTATTATGGGAAGTGTCAGTGCTGGAGTCTGTACATCATACAGTGGGGTGTATTAAGGGAAGGGAAGTATAATATTGTATTACAGTCAGTGTATTATGGGAAGTGTCAGTGCTGGAGTCTGTACATCATACAGTGGGGTGTATTAAGGGAAGGGAAGTATAATAGTGTATTACAGGCAGTGTATTATGGGAAGTGTTGGTGCTGGGGTCTGTACATCATACAGTGGGGTGTATTAAGGGAAGGGAAGTATAATAGTGTATTACAGTCAGTGTATTATGGGAAGTGTCAGTGCTGTGGTCTGTACATCATACAGTGCGGTGTATTAAGAGAAGGGAAGTATAATAGTGTATTACAGTCAGTGTATTAAGGGAAATGTCAGTGCTGGGGTCTGTACATCATACAGTGGGGTGTATTAAGGGAAGGGAAGTATAATAGTGTATTACAGTCAGTGTATTATGGGAAGTGTCAGTGCTGGGGTCTGTACATCATACACTGTTGTATATTAAGGGAAGTATCAGTGCTGGGGTCTGTACATCATACAGTGGGGTGTATTAAGGGAAGGGAAGTATAATAGTGTATTACAGTCAGTGTATTAAGGGAAATGTCAGTGCTGGGGCCTGTACATCATACAGTGGGGTGTATTAAGGGAACGGAAGTATAATAGTGTATTACAGTCAGTGTATTAAGGGAAGTGTCTGTGCTGAGGTCTGTACATCATACAGTGAGGGTCAGTGCTGGGGTCTCTACATCATAAAGTGGGGTGTATTAAGGGAAGGCAAGTATAATAGTGTATTACAGTCAGTGTATTATGGGAAGTGTCAGTGCTGGGGTCTGTACATCATACAGTGGGGTGTATTAAGGGAAGGGAAGTATAATAGTGTATTACAGTCAGTGTATTATGGGAAGTGTCAGTGCTGGGGTCTGTACATCATACAGTGGGGTGTATTAAGGGAAGGGAAGTATAATAGTGTATTACAGTCAGTGTATTATGGGAAGTGTCAGTGCTGGGGTCTGTACATCATACAGTGGGGTGTATTAAGGGAAGGCAAGTATAATAGTGTATTACAGTCAGTGTATTATGGGAAGTGTCAGTGCTGGGGTCTGTACATCATACAGTGGGGTGTATTAAGGGAACGGAAGTATAATAGTGTATTACAGTCAGTGTATTATGGGAAGTGTCAGTGCTGGGGTCTGTACATCATACAGTGGGGTGTATTAAGGGAAGGGAAGTATAATAGTGTATTACAGTCAGTGTATTATGGGAAGTGTCAGTGCTGGGGTCTGTACATCATACAGTGGGGTGTATTAAGGGAAGGCAAGTATAATAGTGTATTACAGTCAGTGTATTATGGGAAGTGTCAGTGCTGGGGTCTGTACATCATACAGTGGGGTGTAGTAAGGGAAGGGAAGTATAATAGTGTATTACAGACAGTGTATTATGGGAAGTGTCAGTGCTGGGGTCTGTACATCATACAGTGGGGTGTATTAAGGGAAGGGAAGTATAATAGTGTATTACAGTCAGTGTATTATGGGAAGTGTCAGTGCTGGGGTCTGTACATCATACAGTGTGGTGTATTAATGGAAGGGAAGTATAATAGTGTATTACAGTCAGTGTATTATGGGGAGTGTCAGTGCTGGGGTCTGTACATCATACAGTGAGTGTCAGTGCTGAGGTCTGTACATCATACAGTGGGGTGTATTAAGAGAAGGGAAGTATAATAGTGTAATACCGTCAGTGTATTATGGGAAGTGTCAGTGCTGGGGTCTGTACATCATACAGTGAGTGTGAGTGCTGGGGTTTGTACATCATACAGTGGGGTGTATTAAGGGAAGGGAAGTATAATAGTGTATTACAGTCTGTGTAGTATGGGGAGTGTCAGTGCTGGGGTCTGTACATCATACAGTGAGTGTCAGTGCTGAGGTCTGTACATCATACAGTGGGGTGTATTAAGGGAAGGGAAGTATAATAGTGTATTACAGTCAGTGTATTATGGGAAGTGTCAGTGCTGGGGTCTGTACATCATACATTGGGGTGAATTAAGGGAAGTATAATATTGTATTACAGTCAGTGTATTATGGGAAGTGTCAGTGCTGGAGTCTGTACATCATACAGTGGGGTGTATTAAGGGAAGGGAAGTATAATATTGTATTACAGTCAGTGTATTATGGGAAGTGTCAGTGCTGGAGTCTGTACATCATACAGTGGGGTGTATTAAGGGAAGGGAAGTATAATAGTGTATTACAGGCAGTGTATTATGGGAAGTGTCAGTGCTGTGGTCTGTACATCATACAGTGCGGTGTATTAAGGGAAGGGAAGTATAATAGTGTATTACAGTCAGTGTATTATGGGAAGTGGCAGTGCTGGGGTCTGTAAATCATACAGTGGGGTGTATTAAGAGAAGGGAAGTATAATAGTGTATTACAGTCAGTGTATTAAGGGAAATGTCAGTGCTGGGGTCTGTACATCATACAGTGGGGTGTATTAAGGGAAGGGAAGTATAATAGTGTATTACAGTCAGTGTATTATGGGAAGTGTCAGTGCTGGGGTCTGTACATCATACACTGTTGTATATTAAGGGAAGTATCAGTGCTGGGGTCTGTACATCATACAGTGGGGTGTATTAAGGGAAGGGAAGTATAATAGTGTATTACAGTCAGTGTATTAAGGGAAATGTCAGTGCTGGGGCCTGTACATCATACAGTGGGGTGTATTAAGGGAACGGAAGTATAATAGTGTATTACAGTCAGTGTATTAAGGGAAGTGTCTGTGCTGAGGTCTGTACATCATACAGTGAGGGTCAGTGCTGGGGTCTGTACATCATAAAGTGGGGTGTATTAAGGGAAGGCAGGTATAATAGTGTATTACAGTCAGTGTATTATGGGAAGTGTCAGTGCTGGGGTCTGTACATCATACAGTGGGGTGTATTAAGGGAAGGGAAGTATAATAGTGTATTACAGTCAGTGTATTATGGGAAGTGTCAGTGCTGGGGTCTGTACATCATACAGTGGGGTGTATTAAGGGAAGGGAAGTATAATAGTGTATTACAGTCAGTGTATTATGGGAAGTGTCAGTGCTGGTGTCTGTACATCATACAGTGGGGTGTATTAAGGGAAGGCAAGTATAATAGTGTATTACAGTCAGTGTATTATGGGAAGTGTCAGTGCTGGGGTCTGTACATCATACAGTGGGGTGTATTAAGGGAACGGAAGGATAATAGTGTATTACAGTCAGTGTATTATGGGAAGTGTCAGTGCTGGGGTCTGTACATCATACAGTGGGGTGTATTAAGGGAAGGGAAGTATAATAGTGTATTACAGTCAGTGTATTATGGGAAGTGTCAGTGCTGGGGTCTGTACATCATACAATGGGGTGTATTAAGGGAAGGGAAGTATAATAGTGTATTACAGTCAGTGTAGTATGGGGAGTGTCAGTGCTGGAGTCTGTACATCATACAGTGAGTGTCAGTGCTGGGGTCTGTACATCATACAGTGGGGTGTATTAAGGGAAGGGAAGTATAATAGTGTATTACAGTCAGTGTATTATGGGAAGTGTCAGTGCTGGGGTCTGTACATCATACAGTGGGGTGTATTAAGGGAAGGGAAGTATAATAGTGTATTACAGTCAGTGTAGTATGGGGAGTGTCAGTGCTGGAGTCTGTACATCATACAGTGAGTGTCAGTGCTGGGGTCTGTACATCATACAGTGGGGTGTATTAAGAGAAGGGAAGTATAATAGTGTATTACAGTCAGTGTATTATGGGAAGTGTCAGTGCTGGGGTCTGTACATCATACAGTGGGGTGTATTAAGGGAAGGGAAGTATAATAGTGTATTACAGTCAGTGTAGTATGGGGAGTGTCAGTGCTGGAGTCTGTACATCATACAGTGAGTGTCAGTGCTGGGGTCTGTACATCATACAGTGGGGTGTATTAAGGGAAGGGAAGTATAATAGTGTATTACAGTCAGTGTATTATGGGAAGTGTCAGTGCTGGGGTCTGTACCTCGTGTAGCTGCTCCAGCTCCTGCCTCATTGTCTCCTGCTCTGCTTCGAGTTCTGCATACTGCTGCTTTAGGGTTTGGTTCTCTTCCAGCACCACCAGTCCGCACTCAGCAGCTCGGACCTTCTCCCGGTTCGCCTCAGCGAGCTCGTGTGTCAGCCGCTCCACCTCGGACCGGTACTGCTCCACTGAGTACTCACGCGCTCCTCCCGCAGCCATCACGGTGCGTTTCTCTCCACCCCAGGACTCCCCGCACCCCTCTGCCTCTCTCCCCCGCACCTCTCTCTCTCTCTCTCTCTCCCTCTCTGCCTCCTCCGCTGCGTGTTCCCGCTAGGAGCAGGGAGGAGGAGGAGGAGGAGGACGCAGAGGATCGGACATCAGACACCGCGCGCAGAGTCACACCATAACAAACACGGCTGGAGGGACAATCCTGACATTTTATAATAATAATAATAATAATAATAATAATAAAAATAAATCTCTTGCTCGGACTGTCCTCACATCCCTCTGGATATCCGCTGCCTCTGTAGTGCCATTATTTATTCCTCTTCCGTTTCTGCTTATTCATGGGGATTCGGCGCCATCGCTACAAAGTAGCCTCCTATACTACCACCCATAGTGACGTCACAGCATCCTAGGCTACATCAGCTGAGGGATGCTCTCATCTGCTGTACTGAGGGAGAGAGAGAGAGAGAGAGATGGAGAGAGGGAGGGGTTAGACTCAAGAGAGAGAGAGAAACACTGGGGGGGGGGGGGGGGGTTAGACTGAGAATCAGAAAGAGAGGGGGGAGTGAGGGGCGGGGGGGGGGGACGGGGGTGATTGCATATGTATTCATCCATCCTGGAACCTCTGTAAAAAAAAAAAAAGTATAGATAAATTGTATATATAAATTGGAGTAAAATGAAAACATTTAAATAAAAAAATTTATAAAAGCTCTGTAGGGAAAAAAGACTGCTCAGCTGGATGTATACAGAGTCAGCCAAACTTCAGGAAAAGAAAAATAGTATGATGTATGTAATATTAATATAAGATAAATAATATTATCATATATATCAACATATGACAATTCACAATATAGCAATACATTTATACAGTAAGTTATATTCTACTTATAGTAATGCAATAAATACAAGTAATATTACTTATATTACGTACATTATAGTAACTGCTTTGCAGACTTTAGTTACTGATTAAGATGAAGTTAAATGAGCAAATTAATGTCGACGACTGAAGTATTAGGATCATACAGGCAGCATTTATCTGAGATTCAGTCATTTTTTAAATGTCTCAGGAGTCTGTTATCTGAACCCTGTAAATCTCCTGATGCTCCGACAGGCTGGAGCCTCTTGTTGTAAAGATTATTTAATTTCATGCATCTATTAATTTAGCGATTATTTTATTGAGCAAAAACTTGTATCTAATCCTTCATTACACTCAGTAACTATACCTTTATGTGAGCCTGTTAATGGATAGTATTATCTGTAGTCTAAGGTGGGAGGAACCAAGATAGCGGTAGGCCTAACCCAGAGCTACAGTACAAGGCGGTGTGTTTGCAGAGAGGTTTGTTTTGTCAGAACGGACCTGAGGTGAAGTTGCGGTCATGTGTTTTATGTGCAATGATTAGGATAGGGTGGTGACCTTTGAAGTTGCTGAGAAGGTAATTTCACAGATTGGTGGATCACTAGCCTTCTCCATATATGTATATGTTTTCCATTAACAATGTAATCACTTGTAATTATAAAGAAATTCATGTAAATTTTTATCTTTATGTTACAATATATTAATTTGTGTGTCTTTGTAAAATTGATTGATCTCTTAAGATATTAAGATAATTTATACCACAACTGTTTTTTGCTATTACACAACATTAGACAAATCACTTCATTTTAGTCAAATGGTCTAAAATTCTAATATTTGTGGACTAAAAAAGATTAAACTATTATTCAATGCAAAATAAATTTTACATTGTTGTTAATGGGGGAAGTACAGTGGGGGAAATAAGTATTTGATCCCCTGCAGATTGTCTAAGTTTGCCCGCTTACAAAGAAATGAAGGGTCTACACTTTTTATTATAGATTTATGGTACAGGATAGAGACAGAATATCAAGCAAAAATCCAAAAAAAAAGCACACGATACAACTGTTATAAATCGATTTGCATTTCAGTGAGGGAAATAAGTATTTGATCCCCAAGCAACCAACAATAATTCTGGCTCCCACAGACTGGTTATGTGCTCATATGGTACACATATTAATTTAAGAAGAAGCTCCTAACAACAACGCATTATTTGTATAAAAGTCACCTGACCACAGAATTTCTATCTTACATTCAAATCTCACCAATATCGGCAAGACCAAACAGGTGTCAAAGGAAGTCATGGACAAGACTGTAGACCTGCACAAGGCTGGAATGGGCTACAAGACCATCAGCTAGAAGCTTGGTGAGAAGGAGACGACTGCTGGAGTGAATATTTGCAAATGGAAGAGTCTGGAAGAGCCCTCAGTCTGGAGCTCCATGCAAGATTTCACCTCATGGGGTCAGAATAATCATGAGGAAAATGAGGGATCAGTGCAGGACTACAAGGGAGGAGCTTGTGAATGATCTCAAGGCAGTAGGGACCACAGTCACCAAGCAAAACATTGGTAACATGATGTACCGCCAAGGATTGAAATCAGTGCAGCAAGGTCCCCCTACTCAAGAATGCACATGTACAGGTCCATCTGAAGGTTGCCAATGAACAGAAGGATTGGAATAAAGTGAGACCAAAATTGAGATCTTTGGCATCAGCTTGAAAAATGCTGACTATGACCCCAAGAACACCATCCCTACATCAGGCTGACTTTGCTGCATTGAGGGGTTAATGGATGGGCCACGTATTGTAACACTTTGGACGAGAACCTCCTGAAGATGGGTTGTGGATGGGTCTTCCAGCATGACAATGACCCAAAACATACTGCCAAGGTAACACAGGAGTGGCTCAAGATTCTTTTCACATTGAGGTCATTGAGTGGCCAGTCTTCAGACCATCATCCTATAGAAAAATTATGGAGAGCCGAAACTTTGAGTTCCCAAGCAGCAGGCAAGAAACCTTAAACATTTAGAGAAAATCTATAAAGAACAGTGTGGATCAAAATGCGTCCTGAGATGTTGCAAATCTGGTAACCAACTACAAGAAAAGTCTGACCTCTGTGCTTGCAAACAAGTAAACACTATTCACTATTCTTCTTACACCTTCATTCACCAGAAATTTTAGTCCTGGTTTGACTTGAACATACCTTGTATCATTTACGATGGGTGAAATTAATTGACTCCTAAATGATAACCACATGTATGTTCAAGAAGCAGCAATAGTAAACAACATACACTTCTTGCTGGATCCAGAAAGGACCATTTTCTCAAATCTCTTTTGGCTGAGATTAGGCGCCACCTAGTGGGCAAAGTTCACATGCATAGTGACGTCACATCAGTACTGGAGTCGATTTGCAAAATCTGGCAATAACCCCTGTCTGCAGCCTGCAGATCGGGGCGGGGCTGAATCTGGGGCGGGGCTGCACGGGGCTGCCCCGCCCACATGGTTTCTCATTGGTTGTAAGGAAAGTAATGACGTCGTGCAACGTTCCTCCCACAACTCCTCTCATTGGTTAGTGAAATGGATTGACGTCGCTGCCACGATAAACAGGAAGTGCCGTTGGAAACAATATTTAGGAATTATACATTTTATACAAACGCTGAAATGCTTATTTATTCAGCTTTCAGATGCGTACAAAACTCAGTTATGTTTTTTTTTATGTACGCTTATGACTGGTTTGTGGTTCAAGGTTACATACATTTACAAGCAAGACTTCCGCTGTGTAGTTCTCCCATTTCTGGCCGTGACTCAAAATTGTCAATCAATAAATGTCAATCAATCGCGTGCGGCGCGGTGGTGTAGTGGTTAGCACTGTGCTTGGTGGGTTTCCTCCGGGTACTCCGGTTTCCTCCCACAGTCCAAAGATATGCAGGTTAGGCTAATTGGCGTTCCTAAATTGCCCGTAGTGTGTGATTGGGTGTGTGAGAGTGTGTATGTGTGTGTGCCCTGCGATGGATTGGCACCCTGTCCAGGGTGTACCCCGCCTAGTGCCCGAAGTCTCCTGGGATAGGCTCCAGGTCCCCCGCGACCCTGAACACAGGATTAAGCGGTATAGAAGATGAATGAATGAATCAATTGCGTTTATTTACAGCTTTTTTCCCCCTTTTTTATTGTTAATAAAATACATAAATGTGTACTTTTCCACTATCCATATGTTATTAAATTAATAAATAGAAAAGGGTTGTTAAACATTTATAAAAACAAACATTTATGACACATGAATGAATTTCACTGTTATTTATTTATTTATTTATACAGTTCACAGTTATTTCTGATAGAGGAGAAAGCAGGTATTTATACATCTCTCTGTGGTCAAGCATTAATTCTCCCTCCCAATCTAATAATGGCAGGTGAAACAGCAGTCTGGCTCCTCTGTGACATCATAAAATCCTCTGAGGCAAACACGTTTCCCATTTCCGTAATAACCCAAGCAGGTCGTGAATAACATTTTACACATTTTGCATTCTTTAATTTCAAAAGGCACTCGTAATTCAGCCCTTGATGTTTCACTCCATTTTTCCCAGTTCACAACACCTGTAGTCAAAAACACACACACAAAGCAGAAGTCATCTAGGAGTGTTAGCCATGATACAGCTTTAAAATACAATAAGCAAAATTACATAAAAAAAAGGACAGATGCTTACTGTCAAACCATGCATAGTGTGCCTTCTGTCTGAACTGCGTCCTGTTCACAACTGCACTAAAGCAACTGCAAGTAAGGCGAAAGATTCATGTAGGCAGCATCTCCATCCTGTAGCACTACTTCCAACATCTCCAGGGGTAACTGGAAAGTATTGTATATGGAATAGTTTTAAGCCTTCATTTGCTTAAATGAAACAGCACAGTATTACAGCACTTAAGAGACTTACATCCAAAAGTTGCAACTCAGGAGTCATGATTGCCTTTTGTGCCTAAAAATATAGCAGAGAAGACGTGTAATTCTACATATGTTAAGAAAATACGACAAAAAAAAGTCATATTAAGTGTAATTAAATTACATTATTTTCAATTTGCCTCTTGAGTCTCTTTGTTCTTCAGACCTCTAATGAAATGTAGTAAAGGAGACGTATGTTTATATTATGTAATTAAAAGTTTTAAAAATAATAAGTGCTATGCCTTTAAAATAAAAAAATTGACTGATTCTTATTAAACATACAAAAGTTCCTCTCGTTGTGCTTTTGTTCATGACACTAAATAGATTACAAACTGAAGCGATTGTTACATATCGCAATATGTACATTTACAATACTTGAATAATTGTTATTATATTGCACAGGCCTAGTATATATAATGTAAAAGCGACACCTCAGCAAAAAGTTTAGTGCTAGTTCATAAAATGTAGAGAAATAAACCTTAAGGTGAAATTCTCCAAAAGAAGCAAACATCATCTCCTAATACCAGGCATGTCTGTCTGAGGGGAAAAAAATCATACTTTCTAATTACTTTCTATTTATATGGCAAATATACATTAGAGTTTTTACTCCCCTCTGTAAAATCAAAGTCCCCTGCGGTTGTAAAACTCAGGGAATACTGGAATCGTAAACATTACAAATACATTTGTTCTATACTGGATCGAAATCGAGTTTAAAAAACCATCAGCTCTATAAACTTACCATCAGAACAATGATTCAAGATTTAAAGAACTTTACTAATCCCAGAGGGAAATTGTTAATAAACAACAGACAAGTGACGAAGGTGGGATGCCACAGTTGTTGCTGAAATGTTGTCGTGGACGGCCACAATCTACCTTGAAAAATAAATTATTTTAAATGCTTTTACATTTATTTATTCAAATGATTACTGGTACCATATCGTTGAAGTGTTCATACTTTAAAATCAGACATACTTAAAAATCACACATACACTGACATACTTAAAAATCCTGCACAGAGCATTACTGGCTGGTTTGGCACCGTAGTAAACAAACTAAAGTGACAAAAGCTAAATTGTTAAACTCACCATCATGGTGCACTGCCAACTGGAACTGTTTTTTGATGTGATAATGCACCAACTGTGGCATACTGGTGTACGGTTCAGAAGATCCCAGGTTCAAACCCCACAACCACCAAGTTGCCACTGTTGGGTCTTTGATCAATGCCCTTAACCCTAAACTGCTCAGATGTGTAATGAGATTAAAAAAGAAAATGTAAGTCGCTCTGGATCTGCCAAATGCCTAAATGTAAATGTATGTGCAGAAAGGGCAATTGCTGCAGTAGTCTTTTAAATACTGCTCACACTGTCCTTTATTGCTTAATACTGTTTTGTGCATGTTTGCATAGATCATTGGTTTTAGTATCAAATTATTTAAATTGTGCTGTAGAAGTCATTTTTAATGTAGTGATTTTAACTTGTACTTTAAAAGAGCCAAATGTTAGGATTTGTTTCTGTGAGTAAAATGATGCAGCACAAGGTGCATGAAAGGAGGGCTTGTTTTCTATATACAGTGGCTTGCAAAAGTATTCGGTCCCCTTGAACATTTCCACATTTTGTCACATTACAGCCACAAACATGAATCAATTTTATTGGAATTCCACGTGAAAGACCAATACAAAGTGGTGTACACGTGAGAAGTGGAACGAAAATCATACATGATTCCAAACAATTTTTACAAATAAATAATTGTGGGGTGTGCATAATTATTCAGCCCCCTGAGTCAATAAAATTGATTCATGTTTGTGGCTGTAATGTGACAAAATGTGGAAAAGTTCAAGGGGGCCGAATACTTTTGCAAGCCACTGTACATAAATAAATAACAGTGAAATTCATTAATGTGTCATCATAATTCATTCATGTGTCATAAATGTTTGTATTTATAAATGTTTAACAACCCTTTTCTATTTATTAATTTAATAACATATGGATAGTGGATACTTTTGCTGAGAATATTCCACATTTATGTATTTTATTAATAATATTTAAAAAAAAGCTGTAAATAAACTCGATTGGTTGACATTTTAATTTTTAGTCACGGGTTGCCAGAAATGGGAGAACTAAACAGCGGAAGTCTTGCTTGTAAATGTGTGTAACCTTCATCCACCCCACATGGAAAGAACCTATATGAGGATATATGCACATATATGAAACCTATATGCAGTATATATGCATATATTTGATAATATATATGCTGCATATATGCGTATATATGCCACATATAGGCAACATTGAGGTGCATACAGTATATGCGTATATACAGGCCATATAGGTCTCCTGTATTGCTTCTTTATATCCACATATAAGCCCTATATGTACATACAAGATATGTCTCCTATGGCAGGATCTGGTCATTTTAGCTCATATCTCACTTTGGCAACTGTCATACATGATGCCTAGCTCATATTTTCTATTATCAAGGCAATAACTAAGAACTAACTTTAAAAAAATGCAAAAGACTTATGTGCGAACACATTAAATTGGTATCCTAATTGCCCACATACAGTATATGAGGATATACAGTATGCACATATATGAAACCTCAGTCTCCGTGAAAATCTTTTTGAAACACGTCACTAAAATTAACTGAAATGAGAAATGTTGTTGGTCTTTCGGCTGCTCCCGGCAAGGGGTCGCCACAGCGGAATATCCAGTCCGCACTACAACTTGGCACAGGTTTTACGCCGGATGCCCTTCCTGACGCAACCCTCCCATTTTATCCGGGCTTGGGACTGGCACTGTATCCAGTGGTTGGGGTGTGGGCACTGGCTGGAATCGAACCCGGACCACTGAGCCACCAGTGAAATGAGAAATATATCTATATATCTTAAAGTGTCTACTTTTAAATGATGCAAGTCACATTGAAAACAAATATTCTCAGTTTATGTAATCCGTATGAAACCAAGGAGAGGCACAGAATTTCTGTCGAACTTATCTGCTAATTACTCGAGGCTGGACACGCCCACACGCCAATCACACGGAAATCAGTCAGGGTAATTTACATACTAAGCCACGCCCCCGGACACCGGCCTGATCAACACACACACACACACACAGAGAGAGAGACAGGTTTGAAAACACTCAGATTCAGTGAGTTTTCTGCACGTTTTGGAAGATGACACGCGCTTACACATCCGAGGAAACTCTTCAGAATGTTCTGGAAAGTGTTTACATTTACCTCAGAAGAAGACTGTGTGATTCCGACGCCGAACAGGAGCATTTTGAACAGAGAATAGACCCATGCTACACTGGGTAAGTTATTAAGTCTTATATAACTCTTATTCTGATAATATTAAACTAATATTAGTAAATATTTTCCTCACTACAGCTAGCTCTTGTCAGCTTGTGTGACACATTGGCTTTCAATGCCATTTATATAGTTTAGGTAAATCATGCTAACATGCTGCCTCATGTAGCACAAACATGATATTTCCCGGTGGCTAAGCTAATGCCTTATGGAGTTTACAGATGTTTATATTCACCTTGTTTTGGATAGCTTTAGATTAAGGTTGCTAATATATATTTGGCTCTGTTTTGGTTACCTTATAACACTGCTATCAGTAATGTTATTTAGCACAAACAAGCTAGTTTCAGGTGGCTAAAATACTGCCTTATGTAGGACATTTCCATGTCCTGTGACTGCGTACAACCAGCACATGGGGAGTTGATCACTCTGATCAGCTATTACAATACTATACTACACAGCACAAAACAATGAAGTCGTACAGAAATATTTCTCTACACTGCTTGGACATTGCTCCCACCAATGCTTACCCTGCATGTATGTTTTGTACAGTTTTTTATTTTTTTATCTTGCACTATTTTACTCTGAATGTCCGTCTTTTTTCAGTTTTTATTTTGTACTGTTCCTGTTGCAGTTTTACCCTGCATGTATCTTTATCATTAATCTGCATTTATACATAAAATCCTATTAACTATTGGGAAGCTAAACATGAGAATCAGTATGAAACATGAAAAGTTTCTAAAAGTTGCCAATAAATTAATATTGTGATGTGAAATTATTTTTCAGATTGAAGTTATAAAGGGCTCTGGGGTGTTTTGCCAGGCAGAAGTGTGGAGAGCAGCCCGCCTTGCCACCTCTGCTACTGCCATGGTACGGAATCTGCTGCTGGGCACCTTCGACTTGGAGACTGGACCAAATTAAAAAGGTAGCCATTATTGGTGAGTGAATGCATAATGCGTTGAGAAGGGGAAAAAAAACATTATAAGTTCACCACTTTAACCATAGCCTACTTGTATCAATGTTTATTAGCCATCAATGGAGACTGCATAAGGTAGGGCACCCATTATTGTTACTGTATCTGCTTGGGACCTATAATACTAATTCATCGCTTGCTCACTTCTTAATCCTACCTTTCCTCTTCTAAAGCCACATTTCTGGGGTATTGCGCTGTAAGGTGTGTAGTCCTCTATTTTGTAGAACATACAGTGGTGTGAAAAACTATTTGCCCCCTTCCTGATTTCTTATTCTTTTGCATGTTTGTCACACTTAAATGTTTCTGCTCATCAAAAACCGTTAACTATTAGTCAAAGATAACATAATTGAACACAAAATGCAGTATTTAAATGAAGGTTTACGTTATTAAGGGAGAAAAAAAAACTCCAAATCTACATGGCCCTGTGTGAAAAAGTGATTGCCCCCCTTGTTAAAAAATAACTTAACTGTGGTTTATCACAACTGAGTTCAATTTCTGTAGTCACCCCCAGGCCTGATTACTGCCACACCTGTTTCAATCAAGAAATCACTTAAATAGGAGCTACCTGACACAGAGAAGTAGACCAAAAGTACCTCAAAAGCTAGACATCATGCCAAGATCCAAAGAAATTCAGGAACAAATGAGAACAAAAGTAATTGAGATCTATCAGTCTGGTAAAGGTTATAAAGCCATTTCTAAAGCTTTGGGACTCCAGCGAACCACAGTGAGAGCCATTATCCACAAATGGCAAAAACATGGAACAGTGGTGAACCTTCCCAGGAGTGGCCGGCCGACCAAAATTACCCCAAGAGCGCAGAGACAACTCATCCGAGAGGCCACAAAAGACCCCAGGACAACATCTAAAGAACTGCAGGCCTCACTTGCCTCAATTAAGGTCAGTGTTCACGACTCCACCATAAGAAAGAGACTGGGCAAAATCGGCCTGCATGGCAGATTTCCAAGGCGCAAACCACTTTTAAGCAAAAAGAACATTAAGGCTCGTCTCAATTTTGCTAAAAAACATCTCAATGATTGCCAAGACTTTTGGGAAAATACCTTGTGGACCGACGAGACAAAAGTTTAACTTTTTGGAAGGTGCGTGTCCCGTTACATCTGGCGTAAAAGTAACACAGCATTTCAGAAAAAGAACATCATACCAACAGTAAAATATGGTGGTGGTAGTGTGATGGTCTGGGGTTGTTTTGCTGCTTCAGGACCTGGAAGGCTTGCTGTGATAGATGGAACCATGAATTCTACTGTCTACCAAACAATCCTGAAGGAGAATGTCCGGCCATCTGTTCGTCAACTCAAGCTGAAGCGATCTTGGGTGCTGCAGCAGGACAATGACCCAAAACACACCAGCAAATCCACCTCTGAATGGCTGAAGAAAAACAAAATGAAGACTTTGGAGTGGCCTAGTCAAAGTCCTGACCTGAATCCTATTGAGATGTTGTGGCATGACCTTAAAAAGGCGGTTCATGCTAGAAAACACTCAAATAAAGCTGAATTACAACAATTCTGCAAAGATGAGTGGGCCAAAATTCCTCCAGAGCGCTGTAAAAGACTCATTGCAAGTTATCGCAAACGCTTGATTGCAGTTATTGCTGCTAAGGGTGGCCCAACCAGTTATTAGGTTCAGGGGGCAATTACTTTTTCACACATGGCCATGTAGGTTTGGATTTTTTTTTCTCCCTAAATAATAAAACCCCTCATTTAAAAACTGCATTTTGTGTTTACTTGTGTTATCTTTGACTAATAGTTAAATGTGTTTGATGATCAGAAACATTTTGTGTGACAAACATGCAAAAGAATAAGAAACCAGGAGGGGGGCAAATAGTTTTTCACACCACTGTATAGTGTTGCAAACAACCTCGTGGCACTAATTGTTGTCGTCTGAAGTTTTAATAAATAATCATTTATTATTATTATACTGTCTTATTATTTTTGTCTTCTTTAGATGCTACATTGAAGAAGTGGCCGGCAGCCACCCGAAGGCAGATAGGCACATCTATCAATTCAAAGCTCACGGAGCTTAATACAAAATATATATTTTTCTTCCTGTTCAGTTTTTTGTCATGTTTTTGTTCTTTTACTAGTTGATTGTTCTTAAGAAAATAAAAAAAATTTATTTCTACATTTTGGGCTTTTATTTATGTTGTCTAGCAGCTTAGTTTTTTTTTTTTTACTAATTTTATTTTTTTTTTATTTATTTTATAGAACTTTATTAATCCCAGAGGGAAATTGCTCAATTTTTCACATATCCCAATTAGGAAACTGGGGTCAGAGTGCAGGGTCAGCCAGCTTACGGAGCAGCGCCCCTGGAGCAGATAGGGTTAAGGGCCTTGCTCAAGGGCTCAACAGTGGCAACTTGGCGATGCTGGGGTTCGAACCCCCGACCTTCCGATCAGTAACCCAGTAACCCACAGCCTTAACCGACTGAGCCACCACTGCCCCTAGGTAAACATATAGGTGCATATATGCACACATATATACATGCATATATGTGCATATATGTACATAAAATATAGGAAAACGGCCAATTTTATATATGTCACATATATTAAAAACCTATATCAAAATCTATATTAAAACATATATGTTTATATAGGTTCTTTCCGTGTGGGACAAACCAGTCATGAGCGTACATTTAAAAAAAAAAACTTAACTGAGATTTTTACGCATTTGAAAGCTGAATAAATAAGCATTTCAGCGTTTGTATAAAATGTATAATTCCTAAATACTGTTTCCAACGGCACTTCCTGTTTATCGTGGCAGCCACTTCAATCCATTTCACTAACCAATGAGAGGAGTTATGGGAGGAACGTTGCACGACGTCATTACTTTCCTTACAACCAATGAGAAACCATGTGGGCGGGGCGACACGTGCAGCCCCGCCCCAGATTCAGCCCCGCCCCGATCTGCAGGCTGCAGACAGGGGCTTCTCAAATCTGGTCCTGTGGTAGATTCAGTGCCAAAACACTCTAACATTTTGACTAATAGCTCAAACCATTTGTCCAAAACAGAAATAAGAGGGTTTTTTTTTATTAATATACAGCTTATAACAGAAGAGACTGAAAATAAGCAAAATGATATTTATTTAAAGTGTTATAAAGTGTGACTATTAACTAAATAAGGGCACGCATCTACATTTCCTCATCTTAAAACAATAAAAACGCACTTAATTCTTGCATCTTATCAAAAAAAGACCTAAATGTTCACCAAATTCTCACTGACTCATCTTCTGTACCGCTTTATCCTGTATTCAGAAGTAAAGCATTTTGAGGATATATTTAATAAAAATTTTGAATTAAATAATTAAAATTCAAAATAATAAAGCAAATTCAGATTTTGCATGTTTTTCTAACTCCACATTTCCTGCTGCATATGTGATCTGTGGAACACTGACAGTACAGTGTATATACAGTATATACAGTACATATATATGGGATGTATTTCCTGCCCATGCTGCCCATGCACTACGACACGTCCAGTTTCTGTGTCGTTGGTGTGTGTGTTCAAATTACCAGGAGCCTTTTGTTTTGGTTCATGTCTTGTCTGCTTTTCAAGTCTGGTCAGTGATTATCTCCCCATAGCAGTGGTCTTCAGCTCCAGTCCTGCAGGGTCAGTGTCCAGCACACTTTAGTGATCCTTCAACTGATTCAGCTAATGACCTGCGACAATGTGTGTGTGTTTAGGTGTTGGATCTCCGGTACTGGAGCTACAGTACAGTAGCTCCAGATAGTGAAGATAGGGTGTCAGGATTATTTTCACGTCTTCAGTTTGTGCCCTGGTCCTTGTGTTTCTTTGTTCTGGTATGCGCTCTGTGTGTTTTCTCCCAGTCGAGACCAAGCCTTGGTTTGCTGGTTTTCTCGTCTAGTCTGGTTCATTCAGATTGTTGATTGTCTGAACTTTGATTGCACCCTGACTACCATTCGAAATTGCGTTTGTTTATTGTTAGCCGGGTGTAATAAACCTTGTCGGCCTGCACTCGCCTCTTCATCTGCCAACGTGACAAAATCATTTTATCGAGTTCAGGTAACTGGGTTGAGTAAATTTTGTAAGGCATCAAAATATATATTTTTCATAAATGATAACGGGTGACTGCATTGAAAAGAATGATTCAAGCATTATATGGTTTTCTGCAGCACATGCAAAACAACTGCTGTTTTTTAGCTCAACAAATTGATTTTATTCACATTTTAAGCTTTTCCTCTGGAGCACGCACACGGCTCGTGGTGAAAAGCACTTCATTTAATATAAAAGTAAGTAATATGAAATAATAACTCTACCAGGGTGTTCATGCTGTAACTGCGGAACTGGACATTGATGCCCGTGTCATGACGGGGGATTCATTTAGTTTTTATGACACATAAAGCCCTCCGTGTTAGTCACTGACTTTCCTGAAGCTGTAATATGCCACATTTTACATAATAACATAGTATAATATGTACACTGTGCTTTTATAACTAATAGATAATAATCTTCTTGTAAGTCAGTTTAAAAAAAAATTGTAAAGAAATAGATTTAGTGGAAATTGTTGATTCATTTAGTGAATTTATGAACCACAGTCGTCCTGCTGGATGAATTTCAGTGCCATAAGAAGAGATAACCATGAGGTAATCCAGAGTTCACTCCATTGTCAGTTAGTTATAAATTTTGATAAGGCTGAGGTGAAAAGTTGAACATTTGGAAGGATAGTAATATCAAGGTAAGACCACAGTTGTAAAAACACAAACACCCTTTGGCCTGATCTAACGTCTTACACACACACACACACACACACACACACACACACACACACACACACACACACACTTGTCAGTTTGTGTAAATGTACAAGGTGGATTTAATAATGATTTAAATAAGTATTTTTATCCTTAAAGTTAACTCTAAGTTCCTCCAAACTGCTCTTCAGACTGTACGTGCTAAACTGTGAGCAGAGGTGGAAAGAGTAATAAAATTTTGTACTCAAGTACAAGTACTGTTACTTCAGTGAAATTTTACTTAAGTACAAGTAAAGTTACCATTATAAAAATCTACTCAAGTAAAAGTAAAAAGTAGCTCATTAAAAAATTTACTCAGAGTAAAAGTTACCGAGTTACTTTTTTTATTTTTTTAACAGCGGGGGTGGGGTGAGGCATTCAAGCATAGTTAAAAAAAGATGAGCAGATATAAATCTCAAACTAGTTGTTTTTAACTGAAGGAACACCTTTGCATAATAAAGCTGTTGTCTTTGTTGTGCTTGAAAATCAAAGTGGTCACTTAAATATGGTGTTACGTCCCAGTCTAGGGTCATACAGCAAAAGAATGGTTCAGGGTTCTATTTTAAACTGTATGGAAATGGTGGTATATGGCAGAAAGAACTAGATCCAATCAATAACTCATGAAATAATGAGGTTTGTATATACAAACACACACACACACACACACACACACACACACACACACACACACACACACACACACACCAGGAGGAGGATCAGATTCAGGATGGACCCAGGCCAAAATAATAAACAAAATGGTATTTATATTTAGTAGCTAGATTACCTGCAAAAAAAAAAAAAAACACACAAACAAAAATACACGTACAGTACCTTCCCGGACTCCCTAAACCAAAAACAGTGAAATTATCTACAAATATATACAAAGACCAACCAAACCAAAGGGACAAAGCAATCATCAAAGTCAATTGGAGGCAAAAAAGTGAAACCAGAATACACAACCAAATATCAAAACGCCAAAATCACAACCTCTTTCCTCTTTCCCGCGTCTCTCTCCGGTTTATATATGGTCGCGATAGACGATGACGTCACTCAGGGCGGAAGCGACCGTGTGGAAGGTCAGGTAGATGCCGATGTCAGAAAACCTGGAGTGGAGTCTGGAGCGGCGCGCGACCAGGACATGATACACACACGCGAGCGCAACGGAGCATTTATACAAAGCACAATATTTTTATTATTTTATAATTTTCATTCATTTATTTTTTACTCAGTAGCGAATATGATTTAAAATGTAGCGAATTACAATACTTCCAACAAAACGTACTTAAGTAAAAGTAAAATTACAGATTTTTAAAACTACTTTAAAAAGTAGAAATACACAAAAAAGCTACTCAATTACAGTAACGGGAGTAAATGTAATTCGTTACTTTCCACCTCTGACTGTGAGCTACCGTATGATTTGCTCTGCAATTTCAAATAGCATGACTATTGTCCCAGCCCAAGATCCAAGATCCAAACCCACATCGACTCCTGGATCAGAACCACCGGATCACTGCTGAGACCACTTGGACCCAGTGGAGGCTTTGTAAAGAATTGTGAATAGGAACGCAGTTTATAATGCCATACACTCTGCAGATAACATTATAAACATTCATTCATTCATTTTCTGTACCGCTTTATCCTTATATACAGGGATCCAGGCTATATACTATATCCTTATATACCTGGGATCCTGGAGCCTATCCCAGGAAACTTAGGGCACAAGGCGGGGTACACCCTGGACAGGGTGCCAATCCATCGCAGGGCACACACACATACACACACCCAATCACACACTACGGGCAATTTGGAATGTCAATTAACCTAACCTACATGTCTTTGGATTGTGGGAGGAAACCGGAGTACCCGGAGGAAACCCACCAAGCACGGGGAGAACATGCAAACTCCATGCACACAGAGACGGGAATCGAACCCAGACCCTGGCGGTGCAAGGCAACAGTGCTAACCACTACACCACCGCGCCGCCACATTATAAACAATATAACAATAAAGGCATGGCACACTTTTTCAGATTTTTATTTGTAATAAATTTTGAAGTCTATAATTTTCCCTTCACTTCACAACCATGTGCCACTTTGTGTTAATCTGTCACATTAGATACTGTAAAATAGATTCACGTTTGTGGTTGTAACGTGACAAATGTTTCACATAAGTAAGTTTAAGGGGTGTGAATACTTTTGCAAGACACTGTATCTGAGATTAGTTTGAACCATTACTGCTGTATTGTGTCGATTATTCGGAAATTCCTGGTGCAGTTTAGTGAGAAACAGATGCTTATTATATTGTTTTGTTGTTTAAGGAGAAGTTTTAAACACAACCATATTAATAAAAGTCAGTTCTCAGTTTCTATACAAGCTGTGGGTGAATAATTTTCGTATCAGGGAGAGGTAATGATCAAACCTTCAAGTGGTGAACCTTCAGCTACCCACAGTATTAATTTATACCTCATTATCAATAAACTAGCCAAGATTTTTCTTTTTTAGCAAAGAGCTACTACTTAACCTGATTGATATTCCATTAGGAAGGCCTAGTCTGGTTCCTGGTTCCCTTATTCATGATTTATTCACTCATTTTATTTTTATTGTTATTCACTGTAATGATTTTTCCCCTATTCTGAAATAGAAAGTTATTCTCGTAGCTAAATTCTCAGTCTTCATGCACTGTCGTCTCTGAAATAGGTTTTTGGTTTAGTTCTAGGGTGGATGTGGTGTGGCATGTGCCCTATCGCATATCTATTACCCTATCATGACGTGAAGCAATGCATATTAAGATAAGGCGCTTTATTAGAGGGGCAATAAAATAATTTCCAATAAACCAATTCAGGGATAATTGGAAATGTCAACAACAAAACCCGTGTGTAAAGCCACAGTGGCATACACTTCTTTACTTCAGAACACGTGAAGAAGGAGAAAGCAAAGGAAAATGTCATGTTCATTAGCTTTTATACAAAACATTGACTGAACTGCACTTTCTGACTAACACACGATTGGCTTCTTTCAGCCCTTAGTGATACAGAATTGTTAATAACCATACTGTATAATTGCCTGTGTAAAAATTAATCTGATAAATCAAGTCATTTACAACTCAAAAGACACACACACACACACACACACATACTGTACAGTCCATTGATTGAAAATCTTCATACAGTCTTTGTCAATAACATTTTAATAAAGCACTAAATGAGATGAAAGACTCAGCCGCTTGCTTGGTGAGGTCTAAGATTTGAGAACGACGGCCGGTACGGTGACTGATGAGACCCGGCGAAGGGGTGCAGCATCTGGGTCTCACACAGAGGAACAAAAGGGTGGAACGATGCAGGCAGGTGATGCTTCTGGGGGACGGTGTAGAGTCAGAGACAGGACATTATAAATCAGGAAACGTCAATAAACAGTAAGCACTGGAATAAAAGTAGAACAGGACCTTCAAATTATACAAAATTATACAAACTGAATAAACATTCAGATGTTTATTAAACAGTTTTTGGCAAATTCATGATAGAAGGATATTTTTAAACCCAAAGACGTGAATGATTCCAGCAAGAAGGTAAGATTAGCCAGAATAAGAATCTTGCAATGAGGTCATGATGCAAACATGCCAACATGTAAACACACAAATGGCCATTTTTTGAATGGCTGTTTAAATATCAGGGTTTGTAAACTTTTTAAAATCCTATTGAAAAGGACAAGGCATATTTAATACAAATTGTTTAATATAAATCAGCTTAAATGTCCCCATGAAGTCATAAAGTAACAGTTGACTCGAACTACAGTAAACGTTACTCTAAAGCCTGCTTTGTAATGTTTCTCCACTCGTAGTTCCTCCAAACTGCTCTCCAGATGTGCCGGACTGTGAGATAAGATTTGTTCTGCAGATTTAGTCTAAGACCCAAACCAACAACGATAACTCAGCAGGATAGTTCGGAGCAGGTAAAGACGAGTGCTTACCAGCGTGAAGAACCAGGGATGCTCGAGGGGGTCTGTGGATTCGCTTGTGGTGCGCTGGAGGCTGTTTCTTTCCTGCACTGCAATCCGTCTCCACTTGGCTCTTCTGTTCTGGAACCAGATCTGAACATCGAGTATCTTACTGTATGTCTATCGCTTGTCTATATATCTTATATATTTCCTGTGAAGGGTCACGGGGAGCCTGGAGCCCTGCACACCCAACCACAGGGTACAAGCACACACTCACACACCCAGTCATACTGTACTGTACACTGTGGGCAATTTGGAAATCCCCAATCAGTCTACACCACCCCGAGAGAAAGTCCACACAACATACAAACATACAACATACACACACACAGAGAATAAAGGTGAGGGTCTAAACCTCAACCCTGGTGGTGTGAGGCCACAGCGCTAATGTACCACAAACTTATATAGTTAAACCAAGTATACAGATGTTTACTAGCATAATTTTTTTTTACTTTATTTCTCTTTCTTTGTCACAAATGTTCTATGCGCTGTATTTTTAATTAGGCTGTTATACAACTTTAACTCTCGATCCAATTATAATCTAATCACACACCACTACATTTTCAGGTCTAGTGTGACAGATGAAGTTCTGCCTTGTTGAAGTCTGGACTTACTTGAACTCTCCCCTCGGACAGATGTGTGCGTTTGGCCAGCCAGTCTCTGATATGAACATCTGGGTAATGAGTCTCCTGAAAAACTCGTTCCAGTTCCTCGAGCTGAACAGCTGTGAACGTGGCCCGAACTCTCCTGTGACGCCGCTGACACACTGCGCGAGAGGGAAGCAGGTAACAAACAACATTAAGACCTCTGCAATCCTGAGTTCTAATACCACTCCATCTTATCCGTATTAAACCTGCTATAATATATAATGTATAATATAATGCATAAGTATTAACAGAGAACTTAATTGTTTACTTTTGACAGATAACAATGGTCAAAAACAAAAGTTAACAAAGCCAAATATGGGAAAGATATGAGGAAATATCAGGTACATATTTAGGGAAAGATTACCTGCATATCGGCTAGATTTAAAGTCTTCATTTTCAATAGGTGTCCAAATATTTTCTGCCATGTTCTTCTCAATCTTCTGCATTTCCCTTTCAGCCAGACAGACGGGTTTTTTCAGGATATCTTCTATAGAGTGAGACAGGTACGGCACAGGCGTGGCCGGAGAGTCCATTTGTTTGGAGAGTGATCTGTTTGTGTGGGGTCCAGTCTTAGCTTCCACGGTTAACATTTCCCACGAATACGTTGAAATGTTTTTAAATGCACCAAGTTTAGGAAGTAACTTACTCTTACTCAAAGATCTGATCAAAGACTGACAGCATTAGGATTGTGTCATAACATCATTAGGATCCCAAGGAGGAGGGGCAGGGGGTTTACTCTTTAACAAACTCAATAAATCAGCACGGCCACAGGAACCTGGTTAACAGACTCTAGACACACTGGTCTCCAGTTTTCAATACTTCATTAAATTCCCATTCACAGGGTACATGACAACATTTTAGCTTTTTTTTTCTTCAAAATTTTGTTTGATTTATTTTTCTCCAGATAATATTTAAAAATGCCTTTGTCAAAATGACAACATGTGGATATCATTGTTGGACCAATAAGAATGATAATTTCTTAGTATGTAGGAATTACAACAAGACGTTCAAGTCAAATTGGGACTTTCTGTTGAATTTCCTTGTTTCCATCTGTGCCTGTGTAAAAGCACAGTAGACAGAAGCAGAGTACCATGATGAGACTTGTAGTCGTAGTAAAACATTTAAATGGTGCAAGTCTCGTACAGAAAGCTGTAAGTCTGTAAATGATGATCCAACCCAAGGTGGCTTGGAGCACACTGCAGTTGCTCCCTGACCTCGCGACCAAGCCAATTCCACATGTTTGGGTCATTAAAGGTATTCCTGGGAGGCCAGCGTTTCAGACATGAAGCAGGCAGAGCGATCATGGCTCATGTACTGAGAAAAGGGTTTTAAACATGTAGTACTGCAGAGTGAAATATACACCATGGGATAAATTACAGGCCAGGATCACATTGATCACTTCTCTGATTTTGGGGCAGAGCATATGCAAGTTACCAGAGTGCTGAACATTTCCTTAACTAATCAGTTCAGATTGTTCTGGGCTGGTGGTTTTATTTTGTGTTTAATCACTTTATTTTAGTTTCAAAGCTACCTTGGGTCTGAAATTAGAAGAACAATATAAAAATTCATGTAACGAAGATTGCCAGTATTTCCAGACTTTCAGTCACCCTGTGTTACCGATCTAGGAACCTCTGTAGTCCAACTAGGGGTTGTTGATGCCGATGGTGATGTTGTATTTATTCCCATTTTTACTGGTAGGACCTACTGTAGGACTCCTACCAGTCAACATTCACACACGCAAGAATGTTCATTATCTTAATCTGCATGTCTTTGGAGTGTGCATACAAACTCCATACACACAGACCCATAGCGGGAATTGAACCCTTGACCTGCGACAAGGCTAATCACTACGCCACCGTGCCGCCACCCTGTACTGTATTATGAGGAAGCAATAAAACATGGTTAAAACATGAGTAGCACATGAACTGTTGTCTATAAAAAGGGTTTATATTTATATACACACACACGCACACACATGCGCACACACACGCGCACACGCACACACGCACGCACACACACGCACACACACACACACACACACACACTCAACAGTCAGTTTATTATGAAAATCTGTGCACCTGCAGTTATTCAATCATGTAGCAGCAGCACAATGAATCAAACCATGTAGATACAGATCAGGAACTTCAGGAAATATTCACATCAAACTTCAGAATGGGAAAGAAAATCTGCCTTGTTGTTGCCTGATGGGGTAGTTTGACTATTTCTGATATTTCTGATCTCCTGGGGTTTTCACACAATAGTTTCTAGAGTTTAAACAGAATGATGCAATAATCACAAGATGATTTGCCAGGAGGAAGAGTGGGTGAAAAATGTAACCACAATACAGATACCTCAGTTTCATTAGTAGACTGCGGCGTATGGACGAAAGTCCATCCATCCATCCATTTTCTTCTGCTTATCCGAGGTCGGGTCGCGGGGGCAGCAGCTTCAGCAGGGATGCCCAGACTTCCCTCTCCCTGGCCACTTCTTCTAGTTCTTCCAGGGGGATCCCAAGGCGTTCCCAGGCCAGCCGAGAGACATAGTCTCTCCTGGGTCTTCCCCAGGGTATCTTTCCAGCGGGGCGTGTCCGGAACACCTTACAAGGGAGGCGTCCAGGCGGCCCAAGATGCCCAAGCCACCTCTTCTGGCTCCTCTCGATGCGCAGGATCAGCGGCTCTACTCTGAGCCCCTCCCGGATGACTGAGCTTCTCACCCTATCTCTAAGGGAGAGCCCAGACACCCTGCGGAGGAAACTCATTTCGGCCGCTTGTATTCGCGATCTTGTTCTTTCGGTCACTACCCACAGCTCATGACCATAGGTGAGGGTAGGAACGTAGATCGACCGGTAAATTGAGAGCTTTGCCTTTTGGCTCAGCTCCTTCTTCACCACGACGGACCGATACAGAGCCCGCATCCCTGCAGACGCTGCCCCGTGTAGAGCTGGTCCACTGTTCCGCGACCTGGACGAAAACCACACTGCTCCTCCTGAATCCGAGGTTCGACTATCGACTGTCCCCAATGTCCATGCAATGTTGCAGAGACGTGTCAACCATGACAGCCCTACAACATCCAGAGCCTTGAAGAACTCCGGGCGGATCTCATCCACCCCCGGGGCCCCGCCACCACGGAGCTTTTTGATCACCTCGGTGACCTCGGCCCCAGAGATGGAAGAGTCCACCTCTATGTCCCCAGACTCTGCTTACTCATCGGAAGGCATGTTGCTGGAATTAAGGAGGTCTTCGAAGTAGAGGCCTAGGGTGTCCTGGTGCCAGGTGCACATATGGACACCCTTATGCCTGAACATGGTGTTCATTATGGACAATCCGTGACGAGCACACCGACCCACAACATCCCGAGTCGAGGTCAGCAGCGCACCATCCCCACTATACACTGTGTTGACCGTGCACTGCTTTCCCCTCCTGAGACGCCGGATGGTGGACCAGAATCTCCTCGAAGCCGTCTGGAAGTCATTCTCCATGGCCTCCCCAAACTCCTCCCATGCCTGGGTTTTTGCCTCAGCAACCACCGAAGCTGCATTTCGCTTGGCCTGGCGGTACCTATCAGCTGCCTCCGGAGTGCCACCAGCCAGAAAGGCCCGGTAAGACTCCTTCTTCAGCTTGATGGCATCCCTCACCGCCGGTGTCCACCAACGGGTTCTTGGGTTGCTACCACGACAGGCACCGACCACCTTACGGCCACAGCTCCGGTCGGCTGCCTTGACAATGGAGGCACATGTCCCCCACCTCCTCAATGTCCCTCAATGTCCCCCACCTCCCCCAGGACGGGGTTGAAGCTTTGCCGGAGGTGGGAGTTGAAGCTCGTCCTGACAGGGGACTCTGCCAGACGTTCCCAGCAGACCCTCACAATATGTTTGGGTCTACCAGGCCTGCCCAGCATCCTATCCCGCCAACGAAGCCAACTCACCACCAGGTGGTGATCAGTTGACAGCTCCGCCCCCTCTCTTCACCCGAGTGTCCAGAGCCCTCCAGAGACCCCAAAAAGGGCAGGTATTCCAAACTGCTGTTCGGCGCATAAGCGCAAACAACAGTCAGGATCCGTCCCCCCACCCGAAGGCGGAGGGAGGCCACCCTCTCGTCCACTGCGGTGAACCCCAATGTACAGGCCCCGAGCCGGGGGGCAATAGGTATGCCCACACCTGTGCCCACATGCCTCTCACTGGTGTCAACTCCAGAGTAGAAGAGAGTCCAGCCCCTCTCAAGGAGACTGGTTCCAGAGTCCAAGCTGTGCGTCGAGGTGAGTCCAACTATATCTAGCCGGGCGAGGGAAAAGTTTTCCAAGGGTTTTAATCATCATAAGAGGTCGTCTGAACCACTCTTTGTCTGTTCCCTCACCTAGGACCAGATTGCCATGGGTCACCCTGCCAGGGGCATGAAGCAAAACCCCTCCACCACGATAAGGTGGTGGTTCAAGGAGTGGCAAAAAACATGTGTAAATTTAAAGTAGATATATAACCTGGAAGTTTATAAAAACAGTGAGCAAATACCCAGTTCCCTTTGCTGTATGTGATTTTTTTTAATAAAGAATGAAGTAATAACATTCTATTCACCAAGCGCTCCTCAAACTCAGCCTAAAGGCCTGCATCATTTTTTAATATTAAGGTTTTCCCAAAAGTTATAAATTTTTTATGTAACTATATTTTATACGTGAGTAGAATTCTCTGTAAACACATAGAGAGTCGTCTCTACTTGTGATGATGAACTCCTTTTAACACATCCGGTGTTATGTGTGTACAGTAACTGAACACTCAATACATTCTGTCCTGCACATTTCAGCTTCCACCTCAGCTCTGAGGAGACTCTTAATTAGCTGATGAGTTGGGAGGTGAGGAAACTCTAACATCTGTAGACTGTGGGTCACAGAATCATGGCACCACGAGCATCCTGCATTATAAAAACAAAAATTATAAAATCACACAAGAATACGTTCTATTGGAAGATTCTGTGTCAAAAAGTGTTAGTTGTACTTACGTATGGAGACTTTTGAGACATCCTGTACTGTAAGGATGTATGTAAATCAAAAAAATATAATCTTTAAACAGAAATAATAATAATAATAATAAATAATAAATAAGTTGAAAGTCAGTGCTGCTTTATTCACTTTCTATTTATTTTATTTTGATGTTATTTAGGGATCTTGTATTTAACCCGCTACGTTAATTTAAATGCAGTGAAATACATGTAAACTATCATTTAAAGTACTGCTTTATAATGATATTTCAGTGCATTTAAATTACGAGTTTAGAACCTTCTCAGAGCTGTGACACTGAAATGTGTAGGTCAGGATCAGGATCAGGGTTTAGAACCACAGATTTACTGGAAGGTATTAAGTTACTTTAAGACTTTTACAGTTTGCAAAATGTTACGACCGCTGCTTGTCTGGTGTGCTACGATTTTTTTTTTTTCTAAAGCATGCTCAGAAAACTCTGATGGATGTTTTGATCTGCTTATGTTTTCACTGTAAATGTAAGAACTGGTTGAATAATAATAATAATAAACCTTAGTTAAATCTCTAGCCCCTGCTTCTGTCAGCATTATTGGGTTGGAAAATGTAGTTTCTCCAAAGTTTCCCAGCACTCCTTCTTAAATACTTTAATGCTTACGTAAATCGCCCAGCCAGAGGCTTTAGGTATAAAGCATATAGACTTTGGTTATTTTGCAGTAAAGGCCCACTTAATAACCCGGTTATTTAATAAACATGGTTTATATTTAGACTAGAATTACGTCCTTTCAGTTTTTGGGCTCCATCAACTGGTGACGTTGGAGGTTCCATGCTAGCACAGAGATAAACCTTTTTTCAGGATTATCACACTGAGACACAGAGCAATGAAGTGGATAACGTACTTTTCAACGTTGTTAAGAAAGCAATCTTTATTTAACAGTTAAATGCAAATAACGTCTTAAAAGTAAAACACTTCTTTCAACGCGAGAGTTTCTTCGTCTAAAAACAACAAACGGAACTCAATACTCAGTGAGTTTTTAGAACAACTAAAAACTTGTTCAGTGTGTGGAGTGCAGGATGTTTAGACATTCTTCCTCCGTCATTAGTGATAATTTTATTTGTGATAGGTGTGTGTTAGTGAGCACTCTGATGGAGAAGATATCAGACTTTAGAGAGGGTTTTAGAGTGTGAGAGCAGCGTTATTCCCGTAGCGGACAGTCTAGGTGCCACAGGCGGAGATAAACATCCCCCGACTCCGGCATTAGAGCCCTCACAGCGGGGCGAGTGGGTGACGACTCGGCGGCATGCTCGTTCAGCCAAAGCTAACGCTAAGGCTAGCCCACCGGAGCACACCTCTTCTGCGCTTCACGTGTCCAACAGGTTTGCTCTCCTCAGTGCTGCACCCGCTGAGAAACCTGAAAGAGCTCTGGTTATAGGAGACTCTATACTGAGACACGTGACATTAGCTAGACCTTTAGGGGCGCCAGCGGCAGTGGTTAGGTGTATCCCGGGAGCCAGAGCACCGGACATAGCAGGTAATCTTAGAGCTCTAGGACAGCACAGGTTCTCTAAGATAGTGGTCCATGCTGGAGCTAATGATGTACGCCTTCGTCAGTCAGAGGTTAGTAAGAGTAACTTTACAGAGGTGTTTAAATTAGCGAAGGCGATGTCCGATGAAGTAATATGCTCTGGTCCCATCCCAATGAGACGTGGCGACATAGCTTACAGCAGGTTATGGTCGCTGAACCGCTGGATGTCCAGGTGGTGCTCCGAAAATAATGTGGGCTACATAGACAACTGGAAGACCTTTGAGGGCAAAGCTGGCCTGTTAGGGCGGGACGGTGTCCATCCCACTCGGGAAGGTGCTGCTCTCATTTCCTGTAGTATAGCTCATAGTCTCAGTAGAGGTCTAGTTAATCGGTGACAATCCAGAGCCCAGGCCAGGGAGCAGACAGACAGGCTAAACCAACCGTCTGCTAGCTGCATAGAGTCGTCACTCAGGGTTCACCATATTGAGTGTCTGTTCCCCGATCTAAGCAAAAACGTAGAAAGACTCAGAAAGTCTGTTTTAATAATTCAATTAACATAAAGACCACAAACTCCGATAACTGGCTAAGGAGATGTCGCAGTTATTCATAATGATAATCTGTCTATCGTACAAATTTAACTCATTTGAAATTCTTTATAGTAACATAAGTGTATTTAAGCATATTAAGTCAACTCAGTCGATTCCACTAATTATAATTTACAGACCTCCAGGGCCGTACTCTGAATTTCTTAGTGAATTTGCAGATTTCATCTCAGACCTGGTCGTTTCTGTAGACAAAGTGTTAATTGCTGGAGATTTTAATATTCATTTTGAGAATCTAGAAGACCCTCTGAGAACAGCATTTATGTCCATACTGGACTCAGTAGGAGTAAATCAGTGTGTAGTAGGACCCACTCATAAAGCAGGTCACACTTTAGACTTAATAATATTTCTCAGATTAAGAATAAAAAATGTATTCACAATTCCACTGTCTGAAATTATCTCAGATCACTATCTTGTCTCTATTCAAGTGTGTCACAGTGATAATGTACGCACAGCACCGCGCTACCGTATTAAACGTACATTCACATCAACTACCACACAGAGTTTTACCAGTAATCTCACAGAGTTACCAACTTTGATTGGATCACCATCTGACCCCACAGAACTCGACTGAATATTTAGAGTCGACATTTCGTTGTACCTTAGATAATGTAGCTCCAGCTAAAAGAAAAATTATTAGAGATAAGAAACTCGCTCCCTGGTATAACGATCACACACGCACTTTAAAACAGACCGCTCAGAAATTAGAGCGTAAATGGCGTCTAACTAAATTGTTGGTATTTCAAATAGCATGGAAAGAGAGCATCCTGAACTATAGGAAAGCTCTTAGTGTAGCTAGATCAACGTATCTCTCCACTCTTATAGAAGAAAATAAAAATAATCCTAGATTTTTATTTAATACCGTAGCCAAATTAACCAGAAATAAGACCACTGCAGAAATCTCCACAACAACATCGTGCAATAGTGAGGACTTCATGAACTTTTTTAATAATAAAATTATAAATATCAGGCATAAAATTGAGGCTTCAAAACCGGACAATGTAATTGATACAGATGTTAAACTAACTATGTCAGATCAGAATCTAGAATACTTTACTCCCCTTGAAGAGAATGAACTAATTTCACTCATCTCTTCTGCAAATTCATCAACCTTTATATTAGATCCTATACCGACACATTTTCTTAAACAGATAGTACCAGTAATAACAGAACCCCTGTTGAGAATAATTAATTCCTCACTCAGCATTGGGTATGTTCCAAAATCTTTTAAATTAGCAGTCATTAATCCGATTATTAAGAAACCTGACCTCGACCCCAGGTTGTCTAATTACAGGCCAATATCAACCCTCCCCTTTATCTCTAAGATTCTCGAAAAGATAGTAGCGGAGCAGCTATGCTCATATCTACAAAGCATACATGAACTGTATCAGTCAGGATTTAGGCCTCATCACAGCACAGAAACAGCACTCGTTAAAGTAGTAAATGACCTCCTATTGGTTTCTGATCAGGGTTGTGTACTGTAACTATGCTTGTATTACTCGACCTCAGTGCAGCGTTTGACACCATTGATCATGCTATTCTTCTTCACAGATTAGAAAATGTACAGTAGTAGGAATTAAGGGTACAGCCCTCTCCTGGCTCAGATCCTATTTGACCGATCGTTATCAGTACGTAGACTTAAATGGTGACTATTCTGCATGTTCTCTAGTGGAGTTTGGTATTCCACAAGGTTCAGCTTTAGGCCCACTGCTTTTTTCCCTTTACATGCTTCCTCTGGGGAACATAATCCGTAAGCATGGTATTAGTTTTCATTGTTATGCTGATGACACACAGTTATATGTCTCATCAAAATCAGATGTGAAAATCCAGCTCACTAAAGTTGAGCAATGTGTGCAGGAAATAAGAGATTGGATGCTAATTAACTTCCTACTGCTTAATCCTGATAAGACAGAAGTTTTAGTCATAGGACCGCATTCAGCTAGAAGTAAGATTTTAGATCACACTGTAACTTTACATGGCCTTTCTGTTCCATCAAGTGCAACAGTAAAAGACCTCGGCGTGATTATAGAGTCCAGTCTTTCATTTGAAGCTCATGTAGATAATATCACCAGGATAGCATTCTTTCACCTCAGAAATATTGCCAAGATAAGAAATATACTGTCGCTAAACGGTGCAGAAAAAATAGTTCATGCTTTTATCACTTCTAGGTTGGACTATTGTAATGCTTAACTGTCTGGTTGTTCTGTTAGGTGCATAAACAAGCTTCAGCTAGTCCAGAATGCAGCAGCAAGAGTCCTCACTAGAACTAGAAGATATGAGCACATCACCCCTATCCTATCTTCACTACATTGGCTCCACGTAAAATTTCGCATTGATTTTAAAATACTACTTTTGACATATAAAGCATTAAATGGTCTCGCGCCGCAGTATCTGAGTGAATTGCTAGTGTCCTACGATCCGCCATGCCTACTTCGATCAAAGGATGCAGGCTGCTTGTCAGTACCACGTATTATGAAAACTACAGCTGGGGGCAGTGCTTTTTCTTACAAAGCCCAAAAATTATGGAATAGTCTTCCAAATAGTGTTCGGGACTGAGACACAGTCTCAGTGTTTAAGTCTAGGCTAAAAACCTATTAATTTAGCCAAGTATTTTCATAAATAGATTTGCCATAAGGTAAAGGAGCAGATCTGGGGGACTCATGGACGTAGAGTATTATGGTGAACTGGTATGTTTAGATGCTGTCTTCCTCACTCTCATTTATCACTCAGGTTTGTTGACTGTGAGGTGATTGTTTGCTTTACATCTCAGGGAGCCCTCATGTTTGTGTTTCCTTCTGGCTCTCCCTTTTAGTTATGCTGTCATAGTTAGTCCTGCCGGAGTCTCTGCTTGCACTCTACAGTTAATATGCATTCACATTATACATAGTATGACTGTGACCATACCTAATTGCCATCTCTCCTCTTCTTCTCTTCCTCCCCCTCTTTCTCTTCCCTCTTTCCCCCTGTCTCCCCTTTCACTCTTTCTCTCTCTCTCTCTCTCTCTCTCTCTCTCTCTCACTCTCTGTCGAGCTACACATGTCGTTCCCAAGCTGCCAGTGATCCAGACTCCCTCTGCCCTCCAGACCTGTCTGACCCATCCTGGTGCCTGGCTTCTGCTTGGAAATTTTGTCACATGGATGCCCTGTGCGTCTCTTTGGTATGCGTCTGGTGCCTGGGGATGATTCTCTCTACTTAGACGACGGTTCTGGCCTCGACTGGTGTTGGCAACTGTTTCTCTGGGGACTTGACAGTCCGATAGTTCAGGACTGGAATTTCCTACAAGTCTACCTGAGTCTCCAATAACTACCTAGACTCCATATTAACATCAACTAACATCAACTGTTATAGCTGACCTGCCTGCCACCTAACACACTGTATAAATGCAGATCATTTCATGCAGATCATTTTTCACCCAGGTGAGGATGGGTTCCCTGTTGAGTCTGGTTCCTCTCAAGGTTTCTTCCTATTACCATCTCAGGGAGTTTTTCCTTGCCACTGTCGCCCTCGGCTTGCTCACCAGGGACAAACTGACCATTTTGATTCATACACATTCACATTCCATACAACTAAAATAATTCTTTTGATTGTGTAAAGCTGCTTTGAGGCAATGTCAATTGCTAAAAGCGCTATACAAATAAAATTTAATTGAATTGAAATATGCAGCAGTAGAGTTAAGCATGTGCTCACAACCGTATGCTAAAATAGCGCCATCTTTTGGCTCTAACAACATGTGTAGTTTTTGCTATTTTTACAATAAAAACACTGTAAACTCAAAATGCAATAGGTTTTTTGAGTTTTCTCAACTTAGGCTCAAAGATATTGACTTAATTTCCTGCCAGTTAAATGATCAGCCTTTAGTTGCACACGATTGTGTTGCTCTGATCACCGCGAGAGCAGAAACATGCCCCCCCCCATACGCCCCCAACAGTACAGTCAGTCTGCTCACCTGGGATTTGAACTCATCCTCTCCAGATGATAAGGCAAATCTTTTTCTTTTTGTATCAATCAGGAACCCATGCACGACTGATACTGACTGGTTAAGTTCAATGCCAAACAAAAAAAAAAGAAAACTTTTTTGTTAAACACAGATAACTAATGTGTAGTATTAAATAGGGTTGTTCCGATTCCGATACTGGTATCGGAAATGCTACCGATACCACAAAAAAATCTGGCATCGGAATCGGCGAGTATTTGAGTCCACGTACCGATCCGATACCATTTTCCTAAACATAACCTATTTATTCCCGCTAGTTTTGCTAGCTTATCTTACAGAGTGTCACGGCATGCGCCTGTGATGGGCGTGCGTCCAAATTGATATCGCTCCTCACTCACTAGTTAGGCGGCCTCCCCCCCCTTTAGGTATGTGAAGTAGCAGGGCCGCAGAATCAGGCAATGGCCCATGAGCTATCGGCGCTAATGATCCCGGCGCTATAAAACACAGCGGGGAGTGTAGCTCGGGGTCTGACTGTTGGGAAGCTGGACTTTGTGACGCGGTGGATTTTATGAGAGACAGTGGCACAAGAGCGGGGCGATGTGATGCGCCCCAGAGACTTTAAAAAGGAGAGGAGCGCGTGAACGAGCTGCGCGAGAGCCCGCCTTCGCATCCCTGCCACCGAAGTGGAAAAGGCCGCAGAGAGCCTTTAACCCTTTCCTTCACCATTTTTCGAAATAAATTACCCTTTTTCCTGTAAGGCCTCGCCTCGTGTCCGTGTTTCATGGTGTCGCCCGTGCATTTAGGGTCGAACCTGTTACACAGGGCTAGTAGTATTTTACTTAAAAAAAGAAATGCTATATATATATATATATATATATATATATATATATATATATATATATATATATATATATATATATATATATATATATATATATGTACTGTACAGATACACACCCAGGTATCGGATCAGTACTCGGTATCGGCCGATACCCTGAGCCCAAGTATCGGAATCGGTATCGGGAGGGGAAAAATGGTATCAGAACATCTCTAGTATTAAACTGGCTGATATTTCTCAGCACAATGCCTGGATGTCTGAGTGAGTGTAACAGATGAGCAATTACCTTATTTTAAGTTCACATCCTAGCTAAAGCAGTGTGTTAACAAAAAATCTTCTCTTGTTCTGCTCAACCACAATGAAAAGAAACGTGAACAATAGATGATGAACAAGCTGGCGCTTCATAAGCAGAGAAAACTAAAAAATCTGTTGCACCCAGTTGCCTTAATATTTTGTGATTTCTCAAATGTTTTTATTAACAGTAAAAATTTCATGCTAGATTAAAAAAAATGGGAGGTGTTTGTTTTAAATTTTGTGACATTAAATATAAAATTAAAGTAATATTAGCTCACTTAGGAGCCAGGTAGAAATCATAAAGCAGAAGAAATGAAGAAATTCCCACTTGGTCAACTTTGTCAAGAGTGATAGAGCTGAACTTTTGCTATCATAACAGAGCTGAAGGTTAAAAGACATGTTCAAGGGCTAAATAGCAGCAGCTTGGTGGTGTTGGGATCTGAACTCACAGCCTGAATAAAACACATTTATCAAATCAAACTTTTAAAAATAACAGAACACTATTCCAGAAAGTTATTATGATAAGGTGTAAAGCAGGGATTGTGTTCCATAACCAGGGAGATGGTGAGATACTGCAACCAGCCACCAGAGGGCATCAGAGTCATGTAGGTTTTTACCTCGGAATACTCACACACTAACTCATCGTCTATACCGCTTTATCCTGTATGCAGGGTCGCAGGGGGCCTGGAGCCTATCCCAGGAGACTTAGGTCACAAGGTGGAGTACTGTACACCCTGGACAGGGTTCCGATCTATGACGGGGCACACACACTCATTCTCACGCTACGTGCCGTTACGGAAATGCCAGTTAGCCTAACCTACATGTCTTTGGACTGTCGGGGGAAACTGGAGGAAACCCACCAAGCACATGCACACTCTATGCACAGAGGTGGGAATCAAAGCTGGCCGGGATTCGAACCTGGACCCTGGAGGTGCGAGGCGACAGTACTAACCACTACACCACCATGCGGCCACAAATACTCATACACACATAATGTTATATACAGAAAGTATTTATAAATTTGATTACTACATGATATAAAACAATTAGACAGCAGACTGAATGCATCTACAATAAATGTGTGTGTTGTTGTGGATACGGACTAAGGCACAGTTCACCGCAGCCAACCTCTCCTCATCATGATGTCGATAACAGGACTGTTTTCCTGTTTGGATCCTGATGATACACTCCTCACCACACTTCTGGTGTCTGACTGTAAAAAATTAATCATGAGGCTTGTAATTTTCATTAAAAAAATTGATGTAATAATTAAAAATAATGTGCATATTTCAATTTAAAAAATGGTTTTCTGTGTTTTTTATAATATATTGAGAACATTTCACTAATAAAATTAAGAAATACATTTTACCTATTTTTTTAAGGAAATGAGTGCAATTTTTAGGCTTAATTTGAGGAACCATTTAGTCAAAAAATTTGAGGAAAAAAGGCTTCATATTTATTTTAAGAGAATTGGCTCAATTATCCGGGTTTTATTAAGTCACCTTCATTTGAATCTCAATAACAACAGCAGCAGAGATCAGACGCCATTTTGAAGGAACAGACGAACAGTGTAAAATGTTAAGAAGTAAGTTAAGCCCCTTACTAATTTTTATACTTTATTTTGATTTCTTAAATAAGCTCCTTTGTTGCATTAGTGTCAGCAATATAAATGAAATAAATTAAACATTGTGAACATTTCTGAAAACATCCTGTCCGCCAGTAGCAGACTTGTGTTTGTTGTTGTGTCTCCACAGTTGACTGGAACAGGTTTTGGGGAGTGCACCTACAGTATGCGGTTTCTCGCGGTGGCCGTAAGTACGGTTCATTATGATTCACTGCGAGTTTTTGGCGCTGTGAGTACGTTTCCATCTTTCCGCGCCGGTCTTCGCGAAAGCTTCCGGACCTTACAGAACTTCGTGGAGCGCCAGCGGAACGTCGGCGGGCAATCGCGCTGACTCACGGTGCCTGACACCGACCGCATCTGAGTCAAACCGCATAGGGGAAATAGGGCTTTATTAAGTCGCTCTGGATAAGACCGTCTGCCAAATGCCTAAATGTACATGTAAATATGGTAATGTTACAAAGATATGAACCTAGAAATGGTTTACTGTACAAGTTCTCTCAGGTTTTAGTACAGAATGTGACTATTCCCACAAGAAAAGATGCTAGCATAGAATGCTAAACAGTTGATTTCAATAGAAATTGTCAGTTACAAACTGTTTTACAAATTGTTTTACAGATCTTAAATCTGCTGTAAATGTTATATACATTATTTTACACAGTGTTTAATATTTTAATACCAGTGAAACATGAAATAAAAGCATGTTTAACACCAAAATGCATTATGTATTCATTTCATTATAAAATGTTTTTTATATTATTAAGTAATTTTCCTTAATACATATGAGTACCTTTTGTTATCTGCTTAAACTAAAAAAGATTATTCCACTAATAATGTTAAAATCATCATGTATCTGGCTAAATAATTTAGGATATTTTACATGATTTATTTAAGTAGATTCTGCTAGGGGATAAAATCAAGCAGTAAATACTTAAAAATAATATGCGTCTGGCTAAATAATTTAGGATTTTTTACATGATTTATTCAAGTAAATTCCACTAAAAAAATCAAGCCTTAAAAACTGCTTAAAAATATTATGTGCAATTTTGTTACCCTATTTTTTTTAAGTAGATAGCACATAAGATTTTTTACAGTGATACACTCTAAAAAATGATTCTGAGGCCTTGTAAATTTCACAGTAATAAACAGGTTATGTTACCTTAATAAAATCTCTAAAAGTCACATACATGATTGTTTGAGTTAGACAAATCAAAATAAATGCCTAAAAAACTACTGTTGTTTGTCTTAAATTTACACTATAATTTAAGTTTATTTCACAAATAGAAATTAGTATTTGACTAACTGAATTACATTTTTTAACAGGCACTTAATATTTTTTGATACATTTCAATCAAAAATATTTGGTAATGGAGTAATTAATGCTGATTAGTTTCAAGAACTACAATTATCACTCATTCCAACTCAATATTCTTTATGTTTAACAAGAAAAACTTAAATAATTGAGTAAATTGCCCTGCGCAAGTGCTCATGGGAAATCTGGTGTAACATCAGAGACAAGAAGGCTGTGAGGATGTGAGAATGGACATGAAGCACCTGGAACATTCTGGAACATTCCTTATACATCCTGGTGAGTAAACAGCTAACACAAGTTACTGAAATAATGCCTCTGTCTGTCTGTATACACAACTTTATAGTGTGTAAGTTACTGTTCTGAATCCTGTCACAGCCGAGCTACAGAGCTAACGATAGCTACTGTAGCAACAGCTCAGTCCTGGTGTTCAGTGTCATTTTAATTGTTTGTTCCAACCACCGAACTGCTCAGGTAAAGCGGCGTTAATACAGACACTTAAAATCTGGTGTAAAAGGAGAGATTTAACACCGAGCCGCGTGCGCGTGCATGTCCGGGTTTCTCGGTGTAACCGGCCGCGGTTGTGCCGCAATATTTGAATTTCTCCCGCCGAATGCGGTGATTTTGCGCAGCCAACCGTCACTGTGGCGAGGATATAAAACTAGCGTGTTCAAATAATTACCGCGTGTGTACCGGGTCCACCTCACACACTGAACCGCGAGTCTGCTCGGGTCACTCCGACACTTTAAGGAGGAAACGTAGAACAAAGCAGATTTAAACAGCAGAAATGAGGTGCAGTGTCCGGACTCTGGCACTGTTTACACACCTGGAGAGCAACAGCTCTGAGTCCAGCACAGCTCCAGTCATGATGTACAGCACTACAGACAGGCAGTTTGATTAGCAGTATAATGGTGTATAGCTTTGTTTAAAACAATAGAACTTCAAACATTTTACTCAAGTTAAAGTCATAAGCACATGCCGTTCTAAACTTCTAATGTATTTGAAGTACAAAAGTACTACAAGTACTTCACAAACATAACCGTGTACTTACACTCAGTCACTAACATTATTAAAATGGCTGTTGATGAAATAAATGTTCTAAGTAAAAGTACAACATTTCTCTCAGAATTATAAATGGGAGAAATAATATCAAATTAAAATATTGAAGTGAAATATGTTATGTATGTTGTGATATGTAAGTATTTTTTAAATCATTTTCATGAAACATTATATATTTTCAATATCTCTTTCACAGCACCAACACCACTAAAGAAGAGAAGTTGAATGGAGATAAAACTGGAGGTAAATGTCAACTTTTTAAATGTTTCAGAAGTATTAAATGTGTAACCATTGAATCCAAGATAGAAATTGAAACAAGGCTGGAAATATTTCACTTTACCTATTTTTAATCCAGAATATATCGAATCCACTAGAATATACAAGATTTTCCAGTAACTAAAGTAAAAATATTATATAGTTGATTATATAATTTATACAAGGGACATTCAAGTCAAAGCGGGACTTTTAATTGTGCGGGCCAGGGGTAGCTCAGTGGTTAAGGCATTGGACTACAGTTCGGAAGATCCCTGGTTCAAACCCCACAACCACCAAGTTGCCACTGTTGGGCCCTTGAGCAAGGTCCTTAACCCTCAACTGCTCAGATGTGTAATGAGATAAAAATGTAAGTCGCCAAATGCCTAAATGTAACAGAACACACTTATTAGAGTAAAAGCTCCCTTTATTTCTCTCTATATTTCTGTCTCTATATATGAGGTTGTGCATTGTTCTGCAAGAGCAAAACGCCTTTGGTGATCAAAGCAGTCTGTTTTTTGTAAAAGCATTCCACTGAAATGTTCACTGGAATTTTACCAGCAATGGGCTCTGTAAAATTCCCACTTTGACTTGAACACCACTCATAGATCAATGTGATGATGTATATAGTAACAGTCACACTTGTACTTACTTGTATACTATAATTCCTTTATTAGGTGCCAGCTTATGGGATAACGGTGTAAGCTCTGCACATGTGTCGCATCATCAAAAGGAATTTCGATCATTACGGAGTGAAGCATGGTACTGTTGTGTTGATCAATGATATTCAGTGTCCTGTCTTCATTTAGACTGTTATTGCTTCTTTAAGACCTGGGAATGTCTGCACACACATTTGTATGGATCCCACAGTTTGCAGGAAACTGAAGTGTGAAGGTCTGCAGTCTTTCAGATGTAAAATGTGACTGTGATTCTATTCTAATACAAAAGTCTAGTTTCCACATATTAACTGTATAATATTTGTGGCAGAAGTATTGTTTGTGAGACTGTTTAATAATGAGATCAATTCAGCTCATTGTTTATGATCATGTTACGTCATTTGCAAAGTAAACCAGATTGAGTTTAGACGTCATGTCTTGTCAAATTTGGCGAATAAATGTTTAATTAAAATGGTAATGTGTGTATTGTGTCTTTGTTTATAATTAGTTATGTCATTAGATACATTAACATAAATTGAAAAAAAAAACTTGATTAAAAGCTAAATATACAGTATTTAAAAAATAGTGTAAGGTATTAATTCTGTGATAGACCAGTATGAATTAAATTAATTTAAAATAAGTAAATGTAGCACATTTGTTTGTTAAATAATAGTCTAATTTTCAGTTTCTTCTACCTTCCATTTCAATAATATCTACTCAATTATTTTACTCATTTCCACTTGGGTAACCTTGCATTAACTTATGATTTTCATTACATTTACTCAATTTTGTACATTATTGTAGTAAAAAAAATTTATTCAGGTCTACTTAATTTTTTTTTACTGAATTCATGAAGTATATTTTACACGAATTTTTAGATTGATATTGATATTTTTAAGTGTAAAAATGTTTCACCAAAAAAATTGAGTACAGCACAGTTTTATTTTTTAGAGTGTAGCTCGGCTCCACCAAACCTCCTGAAGAACCTACTGACTGACTGAAGGCCAGCGTTAAGAACAGGTTTACTGTATGTGATCTCCAGCATAGAAGGATCTGTGATCTGCACTTCTTTAGGCATGTCCTAGCCAGCTTGTGTGTTCAGTGAGAACTTGTGAGAACTTCATCCTTGTTCCTCCACAAATACTGGTGGGATTAATTTAGCCTAGTACATTAATTTCTCAATGTACATGGTTACTTTATAAAAACATCCAGATACGAAGCCCTTAAAACTAAGAGGATTTTTTTTCGCATTTTTTAAAATAATCATACATATACAGTAGGGCTCATGATTTTGCAGTATTGAGTGTAATTTTTTTTTTCAGCACAATGTAGGCAATATGATGAACAGAATTTTATTAAATATTAACCAAGAATAGAAACATGACTGAGCAAAAAATAAAAAATGGGTCATATACTATTAGCAAGGAGATAACACACAGATACACATGATGACATTCGTTGTGTATAATAATAATAATAATAATATGCTCATATTGAGAGTTCTACATTTTTGCAACATCATTTCCATATTCCAGTAGCAGTAAAATTTACCAATTTGTTGATGTTATAACTTTTGCTCTGCCTGACATATTCAAAAAACCCAAATACAGTTTGGTGTGTGAAGCCTCTCCATTAACGCGCACCAGCAAGGCTTCATTATACACAAGCACATGCTGTATATTTTTAATCGTCATGACCTGTGCTGTGCTGCTTGGGTTGTAAGATTAAGTGCTGAAATTTGGTGTGCTGCACTTCTGTCGAGCTTGCCTGAAGAGATGCCTGCCCTCCAATTTAAAACCATCCAGGGCCCGGTTTCTATTCGCGCGCTAAGAAGACTCTTAAGATATATCTTACGTTAAGTGATAACTTTTCTAAGTGTATTTCTCGAACTGTCTCTTAGGAGTCTTCTTAAGTCGCTGCCTCTTACGTCCGACGTTACGCGGCGCTGTCTACAGTGAAGGTCCTGAATTAGCGGACATCGGTGGCTCAAGAATCGAGTTTTCACTCCTTTTGCATGACAGTGTTAAGAAAGACGGCACTTTCTATGCAAATTAAACATTGCACTAAATTCTTTTAATAGAGTTTATTTCGACATGGGTTAACTTAACAATAACATGCCATAATAGACAAATATATAAATTAATATTCATTAATTAATTAAATAATTAATTAATTAATATCGCTAATATTTTCATGTAACATGTGGCGGTGAAACGAACCGGGTATACAATCATAGTTGATGGACAAACAGCTGATAACACTCTTCACCAGCTTCAGAAACAATGTGAAGTGTCAGTTGTTGGGGTTGTATAGCGCACTTATGGAATGAATACGATGAGATGACAGGGTGGAGGTTTAATACCCCTATCTCACACGCGGGGCCGTAAGTGCGGTTCATTATGATTCGGCGCGAGTTTTGATGCTGTTATTACGTTTCCATTTTACCACGCAAAAAAAATAAACATGTTTAACATGTGGAAGCTTGCGGACCTTGCAGATCTTCGCGGACCGTCGGGCGGCCACTCGAGGCGGATCACGATGCCTAATACCCCTCTCTCACCTGTGTGGCCGGACTCATCTCCGTGAGCTGCCGCGATTGCCCACGACGTTCCTTTAACGTTCCGCGAAGTTCTGCAAAGTCTGCAAGCTTCCGCGAGGACCAGCAAAAAATTAAACGTTGAATTTTTCACGCGGAAAGTTGGAAACGTAATCACAGCGCAAAAACTCGGGGTGAATCATGATCAATTCAATTCAATTCAATTCAGTTTTATTTGTATAGCGCTTTTAACAATTGACATTGTCTCAAAACAGCTTTACACAATCAAAAGAATTATTTAAGTTTGTATGGAATGTGAATGTGTATGAATCTAAATGTTCAGATATTCCCTGGTGAGCAAGCCCGAGGGCGACATTGGCAAGGAAAAACTCCCTGAGATGGTAATAGGAAGAAACCTTGAGATGAACCAGACTCAACAGGGAACCCATCCTCATCTGGGTGAAACAGATAGCAGGAAATGATCTGCATTTATACAGTGTTAAGTGTTAGGTTCAGCTATAATAGTTGATGTTAATTGATGTTATAATAGTTGATGTAAAATGGAGTCCAGTAGTCCAGTAGAGACTCAGATAGACTTGTAGAAAGTTCCAGTCCTGAACTATCGAATTGTCAAGTCCTCAGAGAAACAGCTGACAACACCAGTCGAGGCCAGAACCATCTTCTAAGTAGATAGAATCATCCCCAGACACCAGGCGCATCCTAAAGAGACACACGGGGCATCCATGCGACGAGACCTCCAACCAGAAACCGGGCACCAGGATGGATCAGACAGGTCCGGAGGGCAGAGGGAGTCTGGATCACTGGCAGCTCAGGAACCACATGTGTAGCTCGACAGAGAGAGAGAGAGAGAGAAAGAGTGAAAGGGGGAGACAGGGGGAGAGAGGAAAGAGAAAGAGGGGGAGGAAGAGAAGAGGAGGAGAGATTGCAATTAGGTATGGTCACAGTCACAATGTCTAATGTGAATGTATATTTACTGTAGAGTGCAAGCAGGGACTCCGGCAGGACTAACTATGACAGCATAACTAAAAGGGAGAGCCTGAAGGAAACACAAACATGAGGGGGAACTGAGATGTAAAGCAAACAATCACCTCACCGTCAACAAACCTGAGTGATCAAATGAGAGTGAGGAAGACAGCATCTGAACATACCAGTTCACCATAATACTCTACGTCCATGAGTCCCCCAGATCTGCTCCTTTACCTTATGGCAAATCTATTTATAAAAATGCTTGGCTAAATAAATAGGTTTTGAGCCTAGACTTAAACACTGAGACTGTGTCTGAGTCCCGAACACTATTTGGAAGACTATTCCATAATTTTGGGGCTTTGTAAGAAAAAGCTCTGCCCCCAGCTGTAGTTTTCATAATACGCGGTACTGATAAGCAGCCTGCATCCTTTGACCGAAGTAGGCGTGGCGGATCGTAAGACACTAGCAGTTCGCTCAGATACTGCGGGGCGAGACCATTTAATGCCTTATATGTCAAGAGTAGTATTTTAAAATCAATGCGAAATTTCACAGGGAGCCAATGTAGTGAAGATAGGATAGGGGTGATGTGCTCATATCTTCTGGTTCTAGTGAGGACTCTCGCTGCTGCATTCTGGACTAGCTGAAGCTTGTTTATGCACCTAACTGAACAACCAGACAGTAAGGCATTACAATAGTCCAACCTAGAAGTGATAAAAGCATGAACTAGTTTTTCTGCATCGTTTAGCGACAATATATTTCTTATCGATCAAGCCTACGGCCACAGCGCGAGCCCGCGCAGGTGAGATAGGGGTATAACACACTGCATCTCACAGCGAGTCACACCGCATGAGTGAATACTGTAGGGGTATTAAACATTACAATCACCCAGAAACATGAATGGATGCGGGGTTTGAAACTCCCAATGTTATTTTCTCATTTAACGAAATCAAATTTCATAAAAATAAAACGTGTCAAAAGAAAAACCCATAAAGTTATGGATAATGGCTAATGATCAATGAAACATATTTTAAACAGAAAGCAGCGAGCAGCTGGACATCGGGACGGGGAGTGTACAGTACAGTAAGTACAGTAAGTACGACGCGTTGGCCTGGCACGCGCAGGTCTGAGCAGCTCAAGAAGCTCCATAATCTGTTACCTTGGAAGGCAAAACTTTTATTTAAATATTTTTAAAATAACGACCACGGGGAAAATATGAAAAGGGCTGAAGTTTTGTCTAAAGGAAAAATGTACATGACACACACGGCTCCACGGACCGCACCGTCTTCAGTTTAACACAACACCACGCTGTATCGCTGCCTAATTGTTCACCACCTGTTTAATATTAATTGTGATTGGCAATTTTAATGCGTTAGTCACATTATGAAATAGGCTAATTAAAAGTCACTCTATTAGTTCTGATATCAAATAAAATAAAATTCTTAAACAGGCCTACAATATATTCCATCATTAATACGACTTTGATAACGTGCCATAATGTGTTTGCATACACCGCTGGTTTATAAAGACTGCTGCTCAGGGGCGGCCACTAGCGTCTTGAGCTGAAACTACGCTAAGTATGAGTTAAGGTTGGTCCAGACCAACCTTACGAACGTCTGACGTAGCTAAGAGATACTTAGCGTAAGAACGTTTCGAGAAATGCGCCATAACGTTAAGAGAGAGGTTAAGGTACGACTTAAGAACTACTTAGAGATAAGAAGCTTTCGAGAAACCGGGCCCAGGTTAACAGTGTCACCTTGCACCGCCATGGTCCAGGTTCGATTCCCACCTCGAGGTCTGTGTGCATGGATTTTCTCCCTGTGCTTGGTGGGTTTCCTCCAGTTTCCTCCCACACTTCAAACACATTCAGATAATTGATGTTCCCAAATTGCCCGCAAAATTCATTACATTTCTTTTAATCACAGTTAAGCTCCAGTGTTTTAATTCAAAAGTATTGTTAAATATAAATAAGCTGCTTAAGAGCCACTGCAAAACCTCAACACACGACACCATGCGGAGGCAGAAGATACGTTCAGTAAACACAGCAAAGTTACTCAGTTAACATGAGTGCAAAATTAATGAAATTCAGAGAAAAGCACAGACACATTAACACACTCTTCTTTAATAGTTTATTGTTTTGCTCTGTATTAGAGTTTCTCGTATCCGGTTTTATAATCCCAAGTGAAGCTGCTCCGTCTCTCACTGGAGTTTAAGAACAACCTGCGTAATTCATATACAAAGCACTCTAAGGCACTCCAGTGTGTGTGTGTGTGTGTGTGTGTGTGTGTGTGAGTGTGGTATACTGTACATCAGTTTTATATTGGATTTATGGTGCAGATACTGGGCTTTTAAAATAGTTTCTGCACTCTTATGTATAATATGCATCAGTTTTTACTTTCTTTTTCCACCAATTTATCTTTGAAATAGTTTTTTCTTTAAAGATAGCAGACAGAGACGGAGAGAGAGAGAGAGAGAGAGAGAGAGAGAGTGTCTTGGATGTGTTTTTCTTGCCATTAATATTAGTTTAGCATGACCCCAAAAACAAAACTAAAATAAAAACGCCGGTCTACCTTAGCGGTTCTCAGCTACTGACGGAAAACCATGTTTTTAATGAGGTGGAATTTCAGTGATTTCGCTACAATACCTTTATTATATGATTAATTACAGACGTGTTATTTCATATTTTTGATGCCTTCAATATGTAAAAGACCTTGTAAACCTTGTAGACCTTAAAGCTCAGAGCATTTTTTGATCAACATATACAAAGCTCAGGATTGTGCAGTATAGAGTGAGTGACTTTTTCAGCACAAAATAAGCAATTTGATGAACTGAACTTTATTTCATTAATCAACTATACAGTACAAACTGAGCAAAAACCTTTTTATAAAATGGGTCACGTAGGCAAAGAAATAGCACAGATACACATGATCACATGTTTTTATTGTTGTTTTTGTGTCAAAAGAATTGAATAAATAAATATTGAGCATACAGTATATAAAATAATATGTTCAGTTTGAGAGCCTCAGTTCTTGTGTCGTCATTCCTATATTCCAGTAGCGGTAAAATGTACATGAAGTAATGATAAAATTTGTTCTGCCTGACATATTCAAAAACCCAAATACACAGTTTGATGTCTGAAGCCTCCTCGTTAACACACACCAGGACGGCTTTCATACTGTATAATCACAAATATATATATACATTTTATATTATATCCATATATACAGTGGATATATATGCGCTGCCTGTGAGCTTTAAGGCTGAGGAGGCTTTTGGCTGTTAATGTAACTGTAACTAGTCTGGAGGATGTGTAATAAGGTTAGTTAGTTAGTCAGTCCATAAGGTCATCTGATCTCGTTAACACAGATTCTAGTTAAATCTGCAATATTTATGTAAATGAATGGAAATGAAAACAGAAACAGTATTCAGTGTTTGCAGCGCAGTGTTATCCCAGTCGTTATGTCCCGCGTGATTTGACCATGTACTGTCCACCCCACTCCCCCTGAGACCCTGTGGTGTGAGATCTAATTAAAAGCGCAACCTCCTTCCTGATCACGGTCAGAGGTCCATCACTTTCCAAAATTCTACTTTAACTCCTGTATAAACCGTAAACTGTATTTCCACACAGAGCAGGACGGGCTGCCTTTCGAGTCTGGTTCTACTTTAAATTTCTTCCTGGTGTCGTCTCAGAAAGAGAAGCTGAGATTAAAACTGTGCAGGTCCGTGTGATCTGAGAAGTGGAGTTGAAAAACCTTGATCTAGTTCAGGAAATCCAGTCCAAAGTTTATGGCAATATTGTGTTGTTGTTTGTTCAGAGCACTGGTCTGGAGTTTTGATCTGTAGGGAAGCATTCCATAGAAAAACCATAAAACTGCTGATAGGGTTGAGCTGAATGTAAGGCATAGAGTGTGTGATTTAATCATCTCACTCACATCATCTGAATCCACTGGGTAGACGGCCGGGCTGCTGCTTGGAGGCTGATCAGAGGCAACACACAACTCGTTTTCATGCAGCTGAAGGGCTGAGAATTGGTAAGACGTTGACCTGTAGACACAGGGGTTAAGTCAATAAGGGCGGAGCAGAACAAACCGACAAAAGATGTCTGAAGTCATACCTTTGCCTGGTTTTTATCCTCTGGACTGTTACAGTAACTGCAATACCGATCACCAGAGCTACAGTCCCCACAGCAACACTGATCACGATCAGCAACCACACCTCCTTCTGTATGGTACAGCTTTTTAGTTAATACAAATGAAGTAGTTCAGAATGATTAAACAAATATTGATTATCTAAATTTATAAACGTCTCAGCCGAGGGAGTGGTCTCACTCACACACCGAGAACAACTTCTCCCAACCATCTAAGAACAGTTTGGTGATGAGCGATGCCTTTTCCTGCATGATGGAGCTCCTCACCATAAGGCAGAAGTGATAACTAAAGTGTCTTGGGGAACGAAACATGGAAATTTTGTGTCCATGGCCAGAAAACTCCACAGACTTTAATCCCATTGAGAACTAGTGATCAATCCTTAAGAGGTGGGTGAACAAACACGAACGTGCACATTCTGACAAACTTCAATCATGTGAGGTCGCCACAGCGGAATATCCAGTCTGCACAACAACTTGGTACAGGTTTAACGTCGGATACCCTTCCTGATGCAACCCTCCCATTTTATCCGGGCTTGGGACCGGCACTGCATCCAGTGGCTGGGGGGGTTTTGGGCACTGGCTGGGAATCGAACCCGGGCCATCCGCATGGCAGGCGAAACACCTACCAGTGGTGGCTCAACCTTATGGAACACTGGATGCAGTGCCGGTCCCAAGCCCGGATAAAATGGGAGAGTCATCAGGAAGGGCATCCGGCGTAAAACCTGTACCAAGTTGTTGTGCGGACTGGATATTCCGCTGTGGCGACCTCACATGATTGGAGTTTGTCAGAATGTGTACGTTTGTGTATGTTCACCCACCTCTTGAGGATTGATCACTAGTTCTCAATGGGATTAAAGTCGCCCCTTACCGGGAGCAGCCGAAAGACCAACAATTTCAGTACACCAGAGTAACATCTGATAAAGAAAAATATCTAAAACATGGAAGCAGAAGACTTTGTGAAAATTAATGTTTGTGTTAACTTTTGGCCGTGGCTATGAATTCATTATCATGTCATTTTACTCACTAGTCTGTTAGGCTGATGGCTGATATGGGACGGCTGGCTGGAATTCCCACAACGCACTTTGGCAGGAATCATGTGATGAGCGGGGGTAAAGCCACCCTCACATTTATCACTGGGGATCTTTCTATACCTTCACAAACAAAGCAGAAAGTATGATTATCTGTGTGTGCGTGTGTGTGTGTGTGTGTGTGTGTGTGTGTGTGTGTGTTAATGTATTATACACTACATATAAGAGATTAAATGAAATAAAGGTGTGGAACGTCACATGCCCTGTCGTCTGAAGCTCCTCTAACTCCCCATCCAGACAGAGCTCCAGTGTCCTGTTACTAAACTCAGGCAGTTTCACACATTCAGAGCTGTTTTCCTGCCTGTAATAACCATAATCACTATAAAACAGGGAGACACAAAGATTACATCACAGTCTGCTTCACAGTGTCTTACGTGTTGATGAAGGATGAAGTCCTAACACAGTGTCTCATTACCACATGTAATCGTCTCTGGAGCAGGGACACGCTGTCTGTCGCTTACGGACCACGTAGCCGTGTCCCATTCTGCAGACGGACTCCCTCTTCAGCCTTTGAAAAATTTCCTTGTAGCCTAGGACACATCCATCTGTCTCTGAATTGAGTTCTCCTCCATCAGAATGGGCCAACCACTGCACGTAGTCCTGCTCACCACCTGGTGCACCAGCGAGTACGGAGAACCGTCAGAGAACGGGTTTTAATACTGTCTGCTTTAATACTGTTGCAGTTTATGGACAGTGTATGGACAGTGTATGGACAGCATATGCACAGTGGATGGACTACAGTGGATGGACTACAGTGGATGGACTACAGTGGATGGACAGCGTATGGACAGTGGATGGACAGCGTATGGACAGTGTATGGACAGCGTATGGACAGTGTATGGACTACAGTGGATGGACAGTGGATGGACAGCGTATGGATAGTGTATGGACTACAGGGGATGGACAGCGTATGGACAGTGTATGGACTACAGTGTATGGACAGTGTATGGACTACAGTGTATGGACAGTGTATGGACTACAGTGTATGGACAGCATATGCACAGTGTATGGACTACAGTGTATGGACAGTGTATGGACAGCGTGTGGACAGTGTATGGACAGCGTATGGACAGTGTATGGACAACGTATTGACAGTGTATGGACTACAGTGTATGGACAGTGTATGGACTACAGTGTATGGACAGTGTATGGACTACAGTGTATGGACAGCGTGTGGACAGTGTATGGACAGCGTATGGACAGTGTATGGACAATGTATTGACAGTGTATGGACTACAGTGTATGGACAATGTATTGACAGTGTATGGACTACAGTGTATGGACAGTGTATGGACTACAGTGAATGGACAGTGTATGGACTACAGTGTATGGACAGTGTATGGACAGCGTATGGATAGTGTATGGACAGCGTATGGACAGCGTATGGACAGCATATGCACAGTGTATGGACTACAGTGTATGTACAGTGTATGGACTACAGCGGATGGACAGTGTATGGACAGCGTATGGACAGGGTATGGACAGTGGATGGACAACGTATGGACAGCGTATGGACTACAGTGGATGGACAGCGTATGGACAGTGGATGGACAGCGTATGGACAGCGTATGGACAGTGTATGGACTACAGTGTATGTACAGTGTATGGACTACAGTGTATGGACAGTGTATGGACAGCGGATGGACAGCGTATGGACAGGGTATGGACAGTGAATGGACAGTGTATGGACAGTGTATGGACAGCGTGTGGACAGTGTATGGACAGCGTATTGACAGTGTATGGACTACAGTGTATGGACAGTGTATGGACTACAGTGTATGGACAGTGTATGGACTACAGTGTATGGACAGTGTATGGACTACAGTGTATGGACAGTGTATGGACTACAGTGTATGGACAGTGTATGGACTACAGTGTATGGACAGCATATGCACAGTGTATGGACTACAGTGTATGGACAGTGTATGGACAGCGTGTGGACAGTGTATGGACAGCGTATGGACAGTGTATGGACAACGTATTGACAGTGTATGGACTACAGTGTATGGACAGTGTATGGACTACAGTGTATGGACTACAGTGTATGGACAGTGTATGGACAGCGTGTGGACAGTGTATGGACAGCGTATGGACAGTGTATGGACAATGTATTGACAGTGTATGGACTACAGTGTATGGACAGTGTATGGACTGTGTATGGACAGCGTATGGATAGTGTATGGACAGTGTATGGACAGCATATGCACAGTGTATGGACTACAGTGGATGGACAGTGGATGGACAGCGTATAGATAGTGTATGGAGTACAGGGGATGGACAGCGTATGGACAGTGTATGGACTACAGTGTATGGACAGTGTATGGACTACAGTGTATGGACAGTGTATGGACTACAGTGTATGGACAGCATATGCACAGTGTATGGACTACAGTGCATGGACAGTGTATGGACAGCGTGTGGACAGTGTATGGACAGCGTATGGACAGTGTATGGACAAAGTATTGACAGTGTATGGACTACAGTGTATGGACAGTGTATGGACTACAGTGTATGGACAGTGTATGGACTATAGTGTATGGACAGTGTATGGACAGTGTATGGACAGCGTGTGGACAGTGTATGGACAGCGTATGGACAGTGTATGGACAGTGTATTGACAGTGTATGGACTACAGTGTATGGACAGTGTATGGACTACAGTGAATGGACAGTGTATGGACAGCGTATGGATAGTGTATGGACAGCGTATGGACAGCGTATGGACAGCGTATGCACAGTGTATGGACTACAGTGTATGTACAGTGTATGGACTACAGCGGATGGACAGTGTATGGACAGCGTATGGACAGGGTATGGACAGTGGATGGACAACGTATGGACAGCGTATGGACTACAGTGGATGGACAGCGTATGGACAGTGTATGGACAGCGGATGGACAGCGTATGGACAGGGTATGGACAGTGGATGGACTACAGTGAATGGACAGTGTATGGACAGTGTATGGACAGCGTGTGGACAGTGTATGGACAGCGTATGGACAGTGTATGGACAACGTATTGACAGTGTATGGACTACAGTGTATGGACAGTGTATGGACTACAGTGTATGGACAGTGTATGGACTACAGTGTATGGACAGTGTATGGACTACAGTGTATGGACAGCATATGCACAGTGTATGGACTACAGTGTATGGACAGTGTATGGACAGCGTGTGGACAGTGTATGGACAGCGTATGGACAGTGTATGGACAACGTATTGACAGTGTATGGACTACAGTGTATGGACAGTGTATGGACTACAGTGTATGGACTACAGTGTATGGACAGTGTATGGACAGCGTGTGGACAGTGTATGGACAGCGTATGGACAGTGTATGGACAATGTATTGACAGTGTATGGACTACAGTGTATGGACAGTGTATGGACTACAGTGAATGGACAGTGTATGGACAGCGTATGGATAGTGTATGGACAGCGTATGGACAGCATATGCACAGTGTATGGACTACAGTGGATGGACAGTGGATGGACAGCGTATAGATAGTGTATGGACTACAGGGGATGGACAGCGTATGGACAGTGTATGGACTACAGTGTATGGACAGTGTATGGACTACAGTGTATGGACAGTGTATGGACTACAGTGTATGGACAGCATATGCACAGTGTATGGACTACAGTGCATGGACAGTGTATGGACAGCGTGTGGACAGTGTATGGACAGCGTATGGACAGTGTATGGACAAAGTATTGACAGTGTATGGACTACAGTGTATGGACAGTGTATGGACTACAGTGTATGGACTACAGTGTATGGACAGTGTATGGACAGCGTGTGGACAGTGTATGGACAGCGTATGGACAGTGTATGGACAGTGTATGGACAGTGTATTGACAGTGTATGGACTACAGTGTATGGACAGTGTATGGACTACAGTGAATGGACAGTGTATGGACAGCGTATGGATAGTGTATGGACAGCGTATGGACAGCGTATGGACAGCGTATGCACAGTGTATGGACTACAGTGTATGTACAGTGTATGGACTACAGCGGATGGACAGTGTATGGACAGCGTATGGACAGGGTATGGACAGTGGATGGACAACGTATGGACAGCGTATGGACTACAGTGGATGGACAGCGTATGGACAGTGGATGGACAGCGTATGGACAGCGTATGGACAGTGTATGGACTACAGTGTATGTACAGTGTATGGACTACAGTGTATGGACAGTGTATGGACAGCGGATGGACAGCGTATGGACAGGGTATGGACAGTGGATGGACTACAGTGAATGGACAGTGTATGGACAGTGTATGGACAGCGTGTGGACAGTGTATGGACAGCGTATGGACAGTGTATGGACAACGTATTGACAGTGTATGGACTACAGTGTATGGACAGTGTATGGACTACAGTGTATGGACAGTGTATGGACTACAGTGTATGGACAGTGTATGGACTACAGTGTATGGACAGTGTATGGACTACAGTGTATGGACAGCATATGCACAGTGTATGGACTACAGTGTATGGACAGTGTATGGACAGCGTGTGGACAGTGTATGGACAGCGTATGGACAGTGTATGGACAACGTATTGACAGTGTATGGACTACAGTGTATGGACAGTGTATGGACTACAGTGTATGGACTACAGTGTATGGACAGTGTATGGACAGCGTGTGGACAGTGTATGGACAGCGTATGGACAGTGTATGGACAATGTATTGACAGTGTATGGACTACAGTGTATGGACAGTGTATGGACTACAGTGAATGGACAGTGTATGGACAGCGTATGGATAGTGTATGGACAGCGTATGGACAGCATATGCACAGTGTATGGACTACAGTGGATGGACAGTGGATGGACAGCGTATAGATAGTGTATGGACTACAGGGGATGGACAGCGTATGGACAGTGTATGGACTACAGTGTATGGACAGTGTATGGACTACAGTGTATGGACAGTGTATGGACTACAGTGTATGGACAGCATATGCACAGTGTATGGACTACAGTGCATGGACAGTGTATGGACAGCGTGTGGACAGTGTATGGACAGCGTATGGACAGTGTATGGACAAAGTATTGACAGTGTATGGACTACAGTGTATGGACAGTGTATGGACTACAGTGTATGGACTACAGTGTATGGACAGTGTATGGACAGCGTGTGGACAGTGTATGGACAGCGTATGGACAGTGTATGGACAGTGTATGGACTACAGTGTATGGACAGTGTATGGACTACAGTGAATGGACAGTGTATGGACAGCGTATGGATAGTGTATGGACAGCGTATGGACAGCGTATGGACAGCGTATGCACAGTGTATGGACTACAGTGTATGTACAGTGTATGGACTACAGCGGATGGACAGTGTATGGACAGCGTATGGACAGGGTATGGACAGTGGATGGACTACAGTGGATGGACAGCGTATGGACAGTGGATGGACAGCGTATGGACAGCGTATGCACAGTGTATGGACTACAGTGTATGTACAGTGTATGGACTACAGTGTATGGACAGTGTATGGACAGTGTATGGACAGCGGATGGACAGCGTATGGACAGGGTATGGACAGTGGATGGACTACAGTGAATGGACAGTGTATGGACAGTGTATGGACAGCGTGTGGACAGTGTATGGACAGCGTATGGACAGTGTATGGACAACGTATTGACAGTGTATGGACTACAGTGTATGGACAGTGTATGGACTACAGTGTATGGACAGTGTATGGACTACAGTGTATGGACAGTGTATGGACGACAGTGTATGGACTACAGTGTATGGACGACAGTGTATGGACAGCATATGCACAGTGTATGGACTACAGTGTATGGACAGCGTGTGGACAGTGTATGGACAGCGTATGGACAGTGTATGGACAATGTATTGACAGTGTATGGACTACAGTGTATGGACAGTGTATGGACTACAGTGAATGGACAGTGTATGGACAGCGTATGGGCAGTGTATGGACAGCGTATGGACAGCATATGCACAGTGTATGGACTACAGTGTATGTACAGTGTATGGACTACAGCGGATGGACAGTGTATGGACAGCGTATGGACAGGGTATGGACAGTGGCTGGACAACGTATGGACAGTGTATGGACTACAGTGGATGGACAGCGTATGGACAGTGGATGGACAGTGTATGGACAGTGTATGGACAGCGTATGGACAGTGTATGGACAGCGTATGCACAGTGTATGGACTACAGTGTATGTACAGTGTATGGACTACAGTGTATGGACAGTGTATGGACAGTGTATGGACAGCGGATGGACAGCGTATGGACAGGGTATGGACAGTGGATGGACTACAGTGAATGGACAGTGTATGGACAACGTATGGGCAGTGTATGGATAGTGTATGGACAGCGTATGGACAGCGTATGGACAGCATATGCACAGTGTATGGACTACAGTGTATGTACAGTGTATGGACTACAGTGTATGTACAGTGTATGGACTACAGCGGATGGACAGTGTATGGACAGCGTATGGACAGGGTATGGACAGTGGCTGGACAACGTATGGACAGTGTATGGACTACAGTGGATGGACAGCGTATGGACAGTGGATGGACAGTGTATGGACAGTGTATGGACAGCGTATGGACAGTGTATGGACAGCGTATGCACAGTGTATGGACTACAGTGTATGTACAGTGTATGGACTACAGTGTATGGACAGTGTATGGACAGTGTATGGACAGCGGATGGACAGCGTATGGACAGGGTATGGACAGTGGATGGACTACAGTGAATGGACAGTGTATGGACAACGTATGGGCAGTGTATGGATAGTGTATGGACAGCGTATGGACAGCGTATGGACAGCATATGCACAGTGTATGGACTACAGTGTATGTACAGTGTATGGACTACAGTGTATGTACAGTGTATGGACTACAGCGGATGGACAGCATATGGACAGCGTATGGACAGTGTATGGACTACAGTGTATGGACAGTGTATGGACTACAGTGTATGGACAGTGTATGGACTACAGTGTATGGACAGCGTGTGGACAGTGTATGGACAGCGTATGGACAGTGTATGGACAATGTATTGACAGTGTATGGACTAAAGTGTATGGACAATGTATTGACAGTGTATGGACTACAGTGTATGGACAGTGTATGGACTACAGTGAATGGACAGTGTATGGACAGCGTATGGATAGTGTATGGACAGCGTATGGACAGCATATGCACAGTGTATGGACTACAGTGTATGTACAGTGTATGGACTACAGTGGATGGACAGTGTATGGACAGCGTATGGACAGGGTATGGACAGTGGATGGACAACGTATGGACAGCGTATGGACTACAGTGGATGGACAGCGTATGGACAGTGGATGGACAGCGTATGGACAGCGTATGGACAGTGTATGGACTACAGTGTATGTACAGTGTATGGACTACAGTGTATGGACAGTGTATGGACAGTGTATGGACAGCGGATGGACAGCGTATGGACAGGGTATGGACAGTGGATGGACTACAGTGAATGGACAGTGTATGGACAGTGTATGGACAGCGTGTGGACAGTGTATGGACAGCGTATGGACAGTGTATGGACAACGTATTGACAGTGTATGGACTACAGTGTATGGACAGTGTATGGACTACAGTGTATGGACAGTGTATGGACTACAGTGTATGGACAGTGTATGGACTACAGTGTATGGACAGCATATGCACAGTGTATGGACTAAAGTGTATGGACAGTGTATGGACAGCGTGTGGACAGTGTATGGACAGCGTATGGACAGTGTATGGACAACGTATTGACAGTGTATGGACTACAGTGTATGGACAGTGTATGGACTACAGTGTATGGACAGTGTATGGACTACAGTGTATGGACAGTGTATGGACAGTGTATGGACAGCGTGTGGACAGTGTATGGACAGCGTGTGGACAGTGTATGGACAATGTATTGACAGTGTATGGACTACAGTGTATGGACTACAGTGAATGGACAGTGTATGGACAGCGTATGGATAGTGTATGGACAGCGTATGGACAGCGTATGGACAGCATATGCACAGTGTATGGACTACAGTGGATGGACAGTGGATGGACAGCGTATGGATAGTGTATGGACTACAGGGGATGGACAGCGTATGGACAATGTATGGACTACAGTGTATGGACAGTGTATGGACTACAGTGTATGGACAGTGTATGGACTACAGTGTATGGACAGCATATGCACAGTGTATGGACTACAGTGTATGGACAGTGTATGGACAGCGTGTGGACAGTGTATGGACAGCGTATGGACAGTGTATGGACAACGTATTGACAGTGTATGGACTACAGTGTATGGACAGTGTATGGACTACAGTGTATGGACAGTGTATGGACTACAGTGTATGGACAGTGTATGGACAGCGTGTGGACAGTGTATGGACAGCGTATGGACAGTGTATGGACAATGTATTGACAGTGTATGGACTACAGTGTATGGACAGTGTATGGACTACAGTGAATGGACAGTGTATGGACAGCGTATGGATAGTGTATGGACAGCGTATGGACAGCGTATGGACAGCATATGCACAGTGTATGGACTACAGTGTATGTACAGTGTATGGACTACAGCGGATGGACAGTGTATGGACAGCGTATGGACAGGGTATGGACAGTGGATGGACAACGTATGGACAGCGTATGGACTACAGTGGATGGACAGCGTATGGACAGTGGATGGACAGCATATGGACAGCGTATGGACAGCGTATGGACAGTGTATGGACTACAGTGTATGTACAGTGTATGGACTACAGTGTATGGACAGTGTATGGACAGTGTATGGACAGCGGATGGACAGCGTATGGACAGGGTATGGACAGTGGATGGACTACAGTGAATGGACAGTGTATGGACAGTGTATGGACAGCGTGTGGACAGTGTATGGACAGCGTTTGGACAGTGTATGGACAACGTATTGATAGTGTATGGACTACAGTGTATGGACAGTGTATGGACTACAGTGTATGGACAGTGTATGGACTACAGTGTATGGACAGTGTATGGACTACAGTGTATGGACAGTGTATGGACTACAGTGTATGGACAGTGTATGGACTACAGTGTATGGACAGCATATGCACAGTGTATGGACTACAGTGTATGGACAGCGTGTGGACAGTGTATGGACAGCGTATGGACAGTGTATGGACAATGTATTGACAGTGTATGGACTACAGTGTATGGACAGTGTATGGACTACAGTGAATGGACAGTGTATGGACAGCGTATGGGCAGTGTATGGACAGCGTATGGACAGCATATGCACAGTGTATGGACTACAGTGTATGTACAGTGTATGGACTACAGCGGATGGACAGTGTATGGACAGCGTATGGACAGGGTATGGACAGTGGCTGGACAACGTATGGACAGTGTATGGACTACAGTGGATGGACAGCGTATGGACAGTGGATGGACAGTGTATGGACAGTGTATGGACAGCGTATGGACAGTGTATGGACAGCGTATGCACAGTGTATGGACTACAGTGTATGTACAGTGTATGGACTACAGTGTATGGACAGTGTATGGACAGCGGATGGACAGCGTATGGACAGGGTATGGACAGTGGATGGACTACAGTGAATGGACAGTGTATGGACAACGTATGGGCAGTGTATGGATAGTGTATGGACAGCGTATGGACAGCGTATGGACAGCATATGCACAGTGTATGGACTACAGTGTATGTACAGTGTATGGACTACAGTGTATGTACAGTGTATGGACTACGGCGGATGGACAGCATATGGACAGCGTATGGACAGTGTATGGACAGTGGATGGACTACAGTGGATGGACAGCGTATGGACAGTGGATGGACAGCGGACAGCGTATGGACAGTGTATGGACAGCGAATGGACAGCGTATGGACATTGTATGGACAGCATATGCACAGTGTATGGACTACAGTGTATGTACAGTGTATGGACTACAGTGTATGGACAGTGTATGGACAGCGGATGGACAGCGTATGGACAGTGGATGGACAGCGTATGGACAGGGGATGGACAGCGTATGGACAATGGATGGACTATAGTGTATGGACTACAGTGTATGTACAGTGTATGGACTACAGTGTATGGACAGTGTATGGACTACAGTGTATGGACAGTGTATGGACTACAGTGTATGGACAGCATATGCACAGTGTATGGACTACAGTGTATGTACAGTGTATGGACTACAGTGTATGGACAGTGTATGGACAGCGGATGGACAGCGTATGGACAGTGGATGGACAGCGTATGGACAGGGGATGGACAGCGTATGGACAATGGATGGACTACAGTGTATGGACTACAGTGTATGTACAGTGTATGGACTACAGTGTATGGACAGTGTATGGACTACAGTGTATGGACAGCATATGCACAGTGTATGGACTACAGTGTATGGACAGTGTATGGACAGCGTGTCGACAGTGTATGGACAGCGTATGGACAGTGTATGGACAACGTATTGACAGTGTATAGACTACAGTGTATGGACAGTGTATGGACTACAGTGTATGGACAGTGTATGGACTACAGTGTATGGACAGTGTATGGACTACAGTGAATGGACAGTGTATGGACAGCGTGTGGACAGTGTATGGACAGCGTATGGACAGTGTATGGACAACGTATTGACAGTGTATGGACTACAGTGTATGGACAGTGTATGGACAGCGTGTGCACAGTGTATGGACAGTGTATGGACTACAGTGAATGGACAGTGTATGGACAGCGTATGGATAGTGTATGGATAGTGTATGGACAGCGTATGGACAGCATATGCACAGTGTATGGACTACAGTGTATGTACAGTGTATGGACTACAGCGGATGGACAGTGTATGGACAGCGTATGGACAGCGTATGGACAGTGGATGGACAACGTATGGACAGTGTATGGACTACAGTGGATGGACAGTGGATGGACAGCGGACAGTGTATGGACAGTGAATGGACAGTGTATGGACAGCGTATGGACAGTGTATGGACAGCGTATGCACAGTGTATGGACTACAGTGTATGTACAGTGTATGGACTACAGTGTATGGACTACAGTGTATGGACTACAGTGTATGGACAGTGTATGGACAGCGGATGGACAGCGGATGGACAGGGTATGGACAGTGGATGGACAGCGTATGGACAGCGTATGGACAGTGGATGGACAATGGATGGACTACAGAGGATGGACTACAGTGGATGGACAGTGGATGGACAGCAGACAGCGTATGGACAACGTATGGACTGCGTATGGACAGTGGATGGACTACAGTGTTTATTCTGATGTAATTACAACAAAAACTGTTTGAATGTTTGAAGTGAGCTGTGAAAAATGATGAATTTCACAGACAATGACGTAGTTCACTGCTAGTATGTTTGTTCGTAGTCTTTTGTTCAATTGAAGAACTTTATATTATTTTAATAATATGTAATCCAACAACACCATTTTAATAGAATGCATTCACTTGAAAATGAGCACAGACAGACTGTGTGCACACGTCCTGTACCTACTGAAACTGTTTACTCTCCATCTTTACACAGAGCCACTATATTTTACTCACATTCTCTGGTTAGAAGCTGCTCGAAGTCTATCGTCACTGCCACCAGCGTGGGCTGTTTATTCTCATCGGACCGATAACCGAACACACTGATGTTCACCGTCTTAGCACTGGGCTCGGATGTAAGGCCGGCAAAGTAGATGGGAGACTCTGTGAAGTTATAGGTCTTCCAACATTGTCCTTCATCTGTGGAGAACCTGTGAAGACACACACACACACACACACGCACACACGCGCACACACAAAGAGCACTCAGCCATTTGCAGCCGAGTCCAGGTTTCTCAGACGAGCCACCTGTTATCTCTAGAATTGTCTTCAAAATAATGTGTTTAAAAAAGTGAGTAAAGCTAAATTGATTATAATAGCTTTTATTTCCATACACTCAAGCATTCCATTAGAGTACATTCTATTCTAAGCATATTTTATTCTAAATCAAAACATTTCATCAAATTTGTTATTACTTTACAGAAAGTGAAGAAAAAGGAATAGTAGTTTGCTCCAAACAAATAGCAGTTTTCTCTACAAACTCAAACATTTACTGTATAAACTGAAAAATGCTTGACGATTTGGCTTTCTTGCGAATCACTGAACTAATATTTAGTCATATAGCCACTGTTTCTGAGAACTGCTTAAGATGTGTCTTGCACAGCGTCGACCAACTTGTGCCACCTGTGAACGGGTGTTCCATTAGCCCAGGACGATGGCACTACAGTACATACCACTGCGCCTCTGCATTTCTTGGTTTTGTCTCGAAACTGCGTTTCTGACATTGGTCTGAAACCAAGACGCTGGTGTGTTTGGGGTCGTTGCCTTGTTGAAACACTAATGTCTAAGTTAGTATGACCTCTTTAAGTGTATGATGTATTCAAACTGATCCATGATCCCTGGAACGCGATAAATTTCATAGAATACCAAAAGCACCACAGTATGAGAAACACCCCCACAGCATGATGCTTGCACCACCATGCTTCACAATGTACTGTGGCCTGAATTCTGACAAACTTTCTGTGGCCCCTAGACCCAAAAAGAGCAATCTTTCTTTTATCAGTACACAAAATTTCTCTTCAGGCCAGTCAATGTGTATTTTGGCAAAGTGAAACGTCTTCAGCACAAGTCGTTTTGTCAACAATGGAACTTTGCCATTTTGGCTCTTCTTCAATCCATTCAAACGGTAGTTTTCAGTTTTCTTCCACATCTTTCTGGCTTTGGTTGTCATTTTAAAGCATTTGATATCATTCTAGCTGAGCATTCAGTCCATCATTTTCTGCACTTCTCTAAATGTTTTCCCCTCTCCAATCAACCTTTTCACCAAAGTACTCTGTTCTTCTGAATGATGTCTGTAACTTCCCATTTTACTCAGATTTTCAGAGGGAAGTGCACTATAACCAGCATGTACAACGTTATCTGCTGCCTTTATCCTTAAATAAGGGCCATCTGGTTGAACCCAGTCTTTTCTCAGAATGAATGACCTCACCAACTAAACTGCACACTACTTTATTATTTTGAACACGCCCCTTTCAATTAATGATTCAATTAGACAGCATGCATGTCATGAGTGTTGGGTCTGTTGGTTGTCTAGTAAATTATTTGCCATGTAGAAATCTAATTTCTACCAAAAACACTGGTTGGTCTGTCTATTGGATTGCTACTATTTTGAACTGTATAACTAAGTTTGAATTCCTATGAACTGTGGTTGAGTGATTTGTCACTCACCCTTGGACTTACTTTATAGCATTAGCATTTCTATCCTTGTGAAACTCCACAGCTACAATCAGGCCTCCTGAATCCAGGATTCTGTAGTGGTGAGGTCCACTCAGTGCACATATCCAGTTGTAACCTCCATCCGAGGAAACGTACACATCCGGGTCACCGGCTGAAAGTGCGCCGCCTATGCTGCCTGTGAACACGGAGGCTGTAGGCGTCGGCACTACATGACAGCGTGCTAATGATTAGTTAATGTTGGTCCGGGTCTCTTACCATGAGCGATAATCAGGCCGACAGCAGAGGGGTGAGACAGAAGAGACATGGGAGAAATGTGGCTGTAGTGGCTGTGCTCTCCATGAATGTGCAAGTTACACTGAAACATAAGAATAAAGGTGTTATCTCTGTCTGCTCTGAAATGGTTGCTAATCCCAGATTTATTTACCCTTTTTAATCTTGTGTCACATTCCACGTTTTCTGGCTTTTTTAGTGGCCACCATTTTCCACCGTTATTGAATGTGATGACCGTGCAAACTCTATCTGTAACAAACAATGTGTGTTAAAGTTCATAAAATAAGCACATGAATTGGTTAATTACTGTATATACGAGGTGGTACCAAAAAGTTTCAAGACTAACTTTGTAACACACCGATAGATGGCAGCATGAGGCACCATGTGCATTACCACTTCATTATGGACAGCAATTTGAGCAAAGTGCGAACGTGAAATTCTGTGTGAAACTGGGCAAATTGGCCACAGAGACGTCTGACGTGATTCGGCAAGTTTGAGTAGTACGTGCGCTTAAAGAGCAGAAAAACGTCACTGGATCAGGGAGACCTTCAATGAGCTTCGACGTCTGAAAATGTTGAAACCAATCAGTTGTCATGATTGATTATCATCCGAGAACAATCCTCAACATCGCTGCCATTGTCGGTGTGTCATATGGAACAGCCCAGGTGATCCTCACGTGGGATTTGAACATGCGCTGTGTTGCTGTCGTGTTCGTCCCCAGGCTGCTGAGCCAGGAGCAGAAGAAACATCGCATCAAACTGTGCCAAGAACTCCGTCAGCATGCCATGGATGACAT